>OZ025251.1:40181931-40214952 GCA_964019135.1 Arenicola marina | reverse complement strand
GACATCCAGCCCACCCCACCCCTCTATCACTGGACATCCCACCACACCCCACCCCTCTACCGCTGGACATCCCACCACACCCCACCCCTCTACCGCTGGACATCCCACCACACCCCACCCCTCTACCGCTGGACATCCCACCACACCCCACCCCTCTACCGCTGGACATCCCACCACACCCCACCCCTCTATCACTGGACATCCCACCACACCCCACCGCCTCTATCACTGGACATCCCACCACACCCCATCCCTCTACCGCTGGACATGCCACCACACCCCACCCCTCTAACGCTAGACATCCCACCACACCCCACCCCTCTACCGCTGGACATCCCACCACACCCCATCCCTCTACCGCTGGACATCCCACCACACCCCATCCCTCTACCGCTGGACATGCCACCACACCCCACCCCTCTACCGCTGGACATCCCACCCCACCCCACCCCTCTGACATCCCTTCAGACCAGTACCACTCCCACCCCCCAACCAACCATTGTAACCACCCTGCATGGGTTAAATGCCAAGCCGTTTGCCCGGTATGAGCTCCCAACGTCTGAAATAGCTGTGACATTGCTGGTGACGAGGTCTCTTAGTGACGTCACAAAGCCCGTACGCCGTGGCGGTCACTCACCCCTCAGGCAGCTCGTTGGGATCCCTTGTAATGGCCGAGAGACCCATCAGGTCAGTCACGTGGGCGTTGGCCGTGCCCCGGTCACGTGATATCAAGCTGATGGCGATCTGGCCCCGGATAGCCTCGCTGTCATCATTACTAGTCTTCTGCAGGTCCAGCTTCTGAACTGTAACACAAGTAATAACAGCTGTAAATCTCTAAACTGTAACACAAGTAATAACAGCTGTAAATCAATGAACTGTAACACAAGTAATAACAGCTGTAAATCTTTAAACTGTAACACAAGTAATAACAGCTGTAAATCAATGAACTGTAACACAAGTAATAACAGCTGTAAATCAATGAACTGTAACACAAGTAATAACAGCTGTAAATCTTTAAACTGTAACACAAGTAATAACAGCTGTAAATCAATGAACTGTAACACAAGTAATAACAGCTGTAAATCAATGAACTGTGACACAAGTAATAACAGCTGTAAATCTCTAAACTGTAACACATGTAATAACAGCTGTAAATCTCTAAACTGTAACACAAGTAATAACAGCTGTAAATCAATGAACTGTAACACAAGTTATAACAGCTGTAAATCAATGAACTGTAACACAAGTAATAACAGCTGTAAGTCTCTGAACTGTAACACACGTAACAACAACTGTAAGTTTCTGGGCTGCAACACAAACAACAAAGAAACCATTCGTGAGTTCCGGGACTAAAGACACAGACATGTGGGTGTTTGGCCAGAGCGATGACTCTGTTATTCTTAAATAGTAACTTTGCACCTACAAATGAAAGCGCAACATTACATTCTTTCCTTTACATAACCAAGTCGGCCCTTGGCTTTAATAATCTGGACTAATATGAGGAATGGAATGGAATGTTGGTGTTTTAGGCCACTTTTGTGCACATACAGGCTAAATTGGGCCAAGGAACCTCCCGAGACGATGAAGGATGAAGGAATGAAACATGCCCCAGATTAGGTGCCCGAGCCCGGATTCGAACCCAGGACCTATTGATCTGCGGTCTAGTGCGCTAACCACTACACCAGGGAGGCCCCCTCTGGACTAATATGAAGCGAATGAAGAGATCGCCTATTGAGTGATCGGGGAAGCAGCAGTTGGCAGGCCGGTACTGGACTTCTGGGCCACACCCGGGGGACTAACCAACCAAACCTCCAGGCCCATGGTCCGGAACAGGGCTAGAATCACGTCTGGGAATCAGGACACCTCACAGACCCCCCCCCCCCCCCACCCCCACCTCCCCCCACCCCCCGCGCTCCTCCCCCACCCAGCCCGGAACTGCCGACAAGGGGCATGTTGGGCACAACGCCTTGCATAATGTATGTCTTCACGACGGAGCAAATGGCATGACAAACCACCCAAACAATGCCACAATCGCCATAGAACCGACGTAACAGCCCATTGGGAAACGAACAGGGACCCAAGAAAAAGTCTACGACAGGGGCAAAAAGCATCTCCAGCGCCAAGCCAATAATCAGTGCGGGAGTTGTGAGGGGGACCCGCATGGGGCTATTGGCAGAATGCTGCCGCCGCCACCGCTGCTGCTGCTGCTGCTGCTGCTGCTTGCTGCTGCTGCTGCTGCGGCGGCGGCGGCTGCTGCTGAGGATGCTGAGGCTAATGCCGTTCACTCATCCTTTTAACACATCCGCGGCGGTTTTATTCCGATGCGATGATAACCCCAGGGTAATCGACACGGGCCATGTGCCGGGAGGTACACCCAGGCCGTGTGTCGGGCGGCACACCCGGGCCATGTGTCGGGCGGCACACCCAGGCCATGTGTTGGGAGGCACACCCGGGCCATGTATCAGGAGGCACACCCGGGCCATGTGCTGGACAGCACACCCGGGCTGAGCTGTCGGAGTTAATATTTCCTAAGCTAATAACCCGGCCATCGAGAGCCCGCGGGTTAAAACATGCGTGTGGGTGGCCACGGAGGCGTGGGCTTCACACACTCCACCCAGCCAGTCACCCAGCCAGTCACCCAGCCAGTCACCCCTGGTCGACGTAATAAGACAGCGCCCGGCGTACGTATGGATTCGCATTTCCGGGCTCTGGTTGGGGAGGACCGGCGCGGACGACTGGGGAATGGGGAGGGGGGAGGGGGGGGGGGGGTGAGGAGGGGGAATATGGAGGCAGCGTTGACAACATTTATAACTTAGGCCGTAATATAGAAGCACAGGGAGTGGGTCAGAAAGGATGAGTGAAAAACGACAAGGGGTGGAATTGGGGGGGGGGGGGGGGTGGCAATCATACGGCTAAGGCAGACAACCCTGAGCAAAGGTTAGGGGATGGTGGCACAGGGTGGGGGAGGAATAGCCTAAGGACACTAAGCAGGTAGATCGAGGGTAGCCGTCGGGGGGGGGGGGGGGTCCCAGTGAACATAGGGATCAGGGAAGGAGATGACATTCCCTCACTGTGGCCAGCATTATTACGTGACAAAGGGAGGGTGGTGTGGAGGGGGATGGGGCCTGGCTGAGGTAAATTATTACATGGTATAAACATGCAGAGACAGCACAGGGAGGGTGGTGTGGGGGGGGGGGGCTGGCTGAGGTAAATTATTACATGGTATAAGCATGCAGAGACAGCACAGGGAGGGTGGTGTGGAGGGGGGGGGGTGGGGGCTGGCTGAGGTAAATTATTACATGGTATAAACATGCAGAGACAGCACAGGGAGGGTGGCGTGGAGAGGGGAGCCTGGCTGATGTACCGAGGGGTGAGAGAAGACAGTAGCTTATTGATAACACAGCAAAGGTTATTTTTTTCAACCCACACGCCCCTCTGGACAACCCTCCCCCCCCCCCCCTCCCACCCCCCAAAACCCTACCTGACACCTAGAGGCCGAGGTTGGCTGGTATCATAACCGGTAACGAGGCGACCACAAGCTGCTAAGCCTAACCTATCCTTCATCCACCAATCCATCCATCCATCCATATTTTCCTCTGCCTCTGGGTTCCGTATTTCACCTCGCCAGCGCAAAGACGTGTAAACAAATAGAGAGCGGAAGCTGTCTGCCGCGAGTCACCCCACCGCGCCACCTACAGGGAGACGCGCCACCGAGAGGCAGGAAGCCAGCCTGTCTCAGGAGGAGGGACCATTGAACGAGCCACCGCCTCACCACCTACAGGGAGACGCGCCGCCGAGAGAGGCAGGGAGCCAGCCTGTCTCAGGAGGAGGGACCATTGAACGAGCCACCGCCTCACCACCTACAGGGAGACGCGCCGCCGAGAGAGGCAGGGAGCCAGCCTGTCTCAGGAGGAGGGACCATTGAACGAGCCACCGCCTCACCACCTACAGGGAGACGCGCCGCCGAGAGAGGCAGGGAGCCAGCCTGTCTCAGGAGGAGGGACCATTGAACGAGCCACCGCCTCACCACCTACAGGGAGACGCGCCGCCGAGAGAGGCAGGGAGCCAGCCTATTCAGGAGGAGGGACCATTGAACCAGCCACCGCCTCACCGCCTCACCACCTACAGGGAGACGCGCCGCCGAGAGAGGCAGGGAGCCAGCCTGTCTCAGGAGGAGGGACCATTGAACGAGCCACCGCCTCACCACCTACAGGGAGACGCGCCGCCGAGAGAGGCAGGGAGCCAGCCTGTTCAGGAGGAGGGACCATTGAACCAGCCACCGCCTCACCGCCTCACCACCTACAGGGAGACGCGCCGCCGAGAGAGGCAGGGAGCCAGCCTGTCTCAGGAGGAGGGACCATTGAACCAGCCACCGCCTCACCACCGCGCCACCTACAGGGAGACGCGCCGCCGTGAGAGGCAGGGAGCCAGCCTGTCTCAGGAGGAGGGACATTTGAACCCGCCACCGCCTCACCACCGCGCCACCTACAGGGAGACGCGCCGCCGTGAGAGGCAGGGAGCCAGCCTGGCAGGACCAGCCCCCGCCTCACCACCAGGGGGCGGACTGCGAGGTGTATGTAGACCCGGAGAGTGGATCTGTCGGCCGAGGAAGGCGACATGACAACGCAGTGATGTAAACAGCCCAGAGGGCCGTCCGACTGATTAGCGGTTGGTGCTCACCGCCCCTACAGATCGGGTCACGGTACATCAGCCGCCACACAAGGGACACGAAGGGGATGGGGGCTGGGGATGCAGGGGGCGGGGGGGGGGGGGGGGTAGCAGCTCGATTGAAGGCTTTCTACGGCCAGAGACACGCTCTCAGAGCCAGGATCGGTGCGCTCACAGAGCCAAAATCATTCCGCTCCCAGAGCCAACATCATTTCGCTCCCAGAGCAAAACTCCCGCAGAATCGGTCTCGGTCCGCTCTCAGGGCCAGGATTGGTTCCGGAGCCAGGATCGGTTCCGGAGCCAGGATCACTCTCGGAGCCAGGATCGCTCCCGGAGCCAGAATCGCTCCCGGAGCCAGGATCATTCCCGGAGCCAGGAACGCTTCCACTCTTCTCTCCACCCTGACACATTAAGACGCGTTCCCATGGCAACCCGGGCGGCGGAACCGACCACATTCGGCCATGATCCACAGCGACTGCCTACATTGTGCTGGCAGCAAGCTCAGCCAAGGACCGACCACTTCCACAGCGACTGCCTACATTGTGCTGGCAGCAAGCTCAGCCAAGGACCGACCACTTCCACAGCGACTGCCTACATTGTGCTGGCAGCAAGCTCAGCCAAGGACTGACCACTTCCACAGCGACTGCCTACATTGTGCTAGCAGCAAGCCCAGCCAAGGACCGACCACTTCCACAGCGACTGCCTACATTGTGCTAGCAGCAAGCTCAGCCAAGGACCGACCACTTCCACAGCGACTGCCTACATTGTGCTAGCAGCAAGCTCAGCCAAGGACCGACCACTTCCACAGCGACTGCCTACATTGTGCTGGCAGCAAGCTCAGCCAAGGACCGACCACTTCCACAGCGACTGCCTACATTGTGCCGGCAGCAAGCTCAGCCAAGGACCGACCACTTCCACAGCGACTGCCTACATTGTGCTGGCAGCAAGCTCAGCCAAGGACCGACCACTTCCACAGCGACTGCCTACATTGTGCTGGCAGCAAGCTCAGCCAAGGACCGACCACTTCCACAGCGACTGCCTACATTGTGCTGGCAGCAAGCTCAGCCAAGGACCGACCACTTCCACAGCGACTGCCTACATTGTGCTGGCAGCAAGCTCAGCCAAGGACCGACCACTTCCACAGCGACTGCCTACATTGTGCTGGCAGCAAGCTCAGCCAAGGACCGACCACTTCCACAGCGACTGCCTACATTGTGCTGGCAGCAAGCTCAGCCAAGGACCGACCACTTCCACAGCGACTGCCTACATTGTGCTGGCAGCAAGCTCAGCCAGGGACCGACCACTTCCACAGCGACTGCCTACATTGTGCTGGCAGCAAGCTCAGCCAAGGACCGACCACTTCCACAGCGACTGCCTACATTGTGCTGGCAGCAAGCTCAGCCAAGGACCGACCACTTCCACAGCGACTGCCTACATTGTGCTGGCAGCAAGCTCAGCCAGGGACCGACCACTTCCACAGCGACTGCCTACATTGTGCTGGCAGCAAGCTCAGCCAAGGACCGACCACTTCCACAGCGACTGCCTACATTGTGCTGGCAGCAAGCTCAGCCAAGGACCGACCACTTCCACAGCGACTGCCTACATTGTGCTGGCAGCAAGCTCAGCCAAGGACCGACCACTTCCACAGCGACTGCCTACATTGTGCTGGCAGCAAGCTTAGCCAAGGACCGACCACTTCCACAGCGACTGCCTACATTGTGCCGGCAGCAAGCTCAGCCAAGGACCGACCACTTCCACAGCGACTGCCTACATTGTGCTGGCAGCAAGCTCAGCCAAGGACCGACCACTTCCACAGCGACTGCCTACATTGTGCTGGCAGCAAGCTCAGCCAAGGACCGACCACTTCCACAGCGACTGCCTACATTGTGCTGGCAGCAAGCTCAGCCAAGGACCGACCACTTCCACAGCGACTGCCTACATTGTGCTGGCAGCAAGCTCAGCCAAGGACCGCCCACTTCCACAGCGACTGCCTACATTGTGCTGGCAGCAAGCTCAGCCAAGGACCGACCACTTCCACAGCGACTGCCTACATTGTGCTGGCAGCAAGCTTAGCCAAGGACCGCCCACTTCCACAGCGACTGCCTACATTGTGCTGGCAGCAAGCTCAGCCAAGGACCGACCACTTCCACAGCGACTGCGTACATTGTGCTGGCAGCAAGCTCAGCCAAGGACCGACCACTTCCACAGCGACTGCCTACATTGTGCTGGCAGCAAGCTCAGCCAAGGACCGACCACTTCCACAGCGACTGCCTACATTGTGCTGGCAGCAAGCTCAGCCCAGGACCGACAACTTCCACAGCGACTGCCTACATTGTGCTGGCAGCAAGCTCAGCCAAGGACCGCCCACTTCCACAGCGACTGCCTACATTGTGCTGGCAGCAAGCTCAGCCAAGGACCGACCACTTCCACAGCGACTGCGTACATTGTGCTGGCAGCAAGCTCAGCCAAGGACCGCCCACTTCCACAGCGACTGCCTACATTGTGCTGGCAGCAAGCTCAGCCAAGGACCGACCACTTCCACAGCGACTGCCTACATTGTGCTGGCAGCAAGCTCAGCCAAGGACCGCCCACTTCCACAGCGACTGCCTACATTGTGCTGGCAGCAAGCTCAGCCAAGGACCGACCACTTCCACAGCGACTGCGTACATTGTGCTGGCAGCAAGCTCAGCCAAGGACCGACCACTTCCACAGCGACTGCCTACATTGTGCTGGCAGCAAGCTCAGCCAAGGACCGACCACTTCCACAGCGACTGCCTACATTGTGCTGGCAGCAAGCTCAGCCAAGGACCGACCACTTCCACAGCGACTGCGTACATTGTGCTGGCAGCAAGCTCAGCCAAGGACTGACCACTTCCACAGCGACTGCCTACATTGTGCTGGCAGCAAGCTCAGCCAAGGACCGACCACTTCCACAGCGACTGCCTACATTGTGCTAGCAGCAAGCTCAGCCAAAGACCGACCACTTCCACAGCGACTGCCTACATTGTGCTGGCAGCAAGCTCAGCCAAAGACCGACCACTTCCACAGCGACTGCCTACATTGTGCTGGCAGCAAGCTCAGCCAAAGACAGACCACTTCCACAGCGACTGCCTACATTGTGCTGGCAGCAAGCTCAGCCAAAGACCGACCACTTCCACAGCGACTGCCTACATTGTGCTGGCAGCAAGCTCAGCCAAGGACCGACCACTTCCACAGCGACTGCCTACATTGTGCCGGCAGCAAGCTCAGCCAAGGACCGACCACTTCCACAGCGACTGCCTACATTGTGCTGGCAGCAAGCTCAGCCAAGGACCGACCACTTCCACAGCGACTGCCTACATTGTGCTAGCAGCAAGCTCAGCCAAGGACCGACCACTTCCACAGCGACTGCCTACATTGTGCTGGCAGCAAGCTCAGCCACGGACCGACCACTTCCACAGCGACTGCCTACATTGTGCTGGCAGCAAGCTCAGCCAAGGACCGACCACTTCCACAGCGACTGCCTACATTGTGCTAGCAGCAAGCTCAGCCAAGGACCGACCACTTCCACAGCGACTGCCTACATTGTGCTGGCAGCAAGCTCAGCCAAGGACCGACCACTTCCACAGCGACTGCCTACATTGTGCTGGCAGCAAGCTCAGCCAAGGACCGACCACTTCCACAGCGACTGCCTACATTGTGCTGGCAGCAAGCTCAGCCAAGGACCGACCACTTCCACAGCGACTGCCTACATTGTGCTGGCAGCAAGCTTAGCCAAGGACCGACCACTTCCACAGCGACTGCCTACATTGTGCTAGCAGCAAGCTCAGCCAAGGACCGACCACTTCCACAGCGACTGCCTACATTGTGCTGGCAGCAAGCTCAGCCAAGGACCGACCACTTCCACAGCGACTGCCTACATTGTGCTGGCAGCAAGCTCAGCCAAGGACCGACCACTTCCACAGCGACTGCCTACATTGTGCTGGCAGCAAGCTCAGCCAAGGACCGACCACTTCCACAGCGACTGCCTACATTGTGCTGGCAGCAAGCTCAGCCAAGGACCGACCACTTCCACAGCGACTGCCTACATTGTGCTGGCAGCAAGCTCAGCCAAGGACCGCCCACTTCCACAGCGACTGCGTACATTGTGCTGGCAGCAAGCTCAGCCAAGGACCGACCACTTCCACAGCGACTGCCTACATTGTGCTGGCAGCAAGCTCAGCCAAGGACAGACCACTTCCACAGCGACTGCCTACATTGTGCTGGCAGCAAGCTCAGCCAAGGACCGACCACTTCCACAGCGACTGCCTACATTGTGCTCGCAGCAAGCTCAGCCAAAGACCGACCACTTCCACAGCGACTGCCTACATTGTGCTGGCAGCAAGCTCAGCCAAGGACCGACCACTTCCACAGCGACTGCCTACATTGTGCTGGCAGCAAGCTCAGCCAAGGACCGACCACTTCCACAGCGACTGCCTACATTGTGCTGGCAGCAAGCTCAGCCAAGGACCGCCCACTTCCACAGCGACTGCCTACATTGTGCTGGCAGCAAGCTCAGCCAAGGACCGACCACTTCCACAGCGACTGCCTACATTGTGCTGGCAGCAAGCTCAGCCAAGGACCGACCACTTCCACAGCGACTGCCTACATTGTGCTGGCAGCAAGCTCAGCCAAGGACCGACCACTTCCACAGCGACTGCCTACATTGTGCTGGCAGCAAGCTCAGCCAAAGACCGACCACTTCCACAGCGACTGCCTACATTGTGCTGGCAGCAAGCTCAGCCAAGGACCGACCACTTCCACAGCGACTGCCTACATTGTGCTGGCAGCAAGCTCAGCCAAGGACCGACCACTTCCACAGCGACTGCCTACATTGTGCTGGCAGCAAGCTCAGCCAAGGACCGCCCACTTCCACAGCGACTGCCTACATTGTGCTGGCAGCAAGCTCATCCAAGGACCGACCACTTCCACAGCGACTGCCTACATTGTGCTGGCAGCAAGCTCAGCCAAGGACCGACCACTTCCACAGCGACTGCCTACATTGTGCTGGCAGCAAGCTCAGCCAAGGACCGACCACTTCCACAGCGACTGCCTACATTGTGCTGGCAGCAAGCTCAGCCAAGGACCGACCACTTCCACAGCGACTGCCTACATTGTGCTGGCAGCAAGCTCAGCCAAGGACCGACCACTTCCACAGCGACTGCCTACATTGTGCTGGCAGCAAGCTCAGCCAAGGACCGACCACTTCCACAGCGACTGCCTACATTGTGCTGGCAGCAAGCTCAGCCAAGGACCGACCACTTCCACAGCGACTGCCTACATTGTGCTGGCAGCAAGCTCATCCAAGGACCGACCACTTCCACAGCGACTGCCTACATTGTGCTGGCAGCAAGCTCAGCCAAGGACCGACCACTTCCACAGCGACTGCCTACATTGTGCTGGCAGCAAGCTCAGCCAAGGACCGACCACTTCCACAGCGACTGCCTACATTGTGCTGGCAGCAAGCTCAGCCAAGGACCGACCACTTCCACAGCGACTGCCTACATTGTGCTGGCAGCAAGCTCAGCCAAGGACCGACCACTTCCACAGCGACTGCCTACATTGTGCTGGCAGCAAGCTCAGCCAAGGACCGACCACTTCCACAGCGACTGCCTACATTGTGCCGGCAGCAAGCTCAGCCAAGGACCGACCACTTCCACAGCGACTGCCTACATTGTGCTCGCAGCCAGCTCAGCCAAGGACCGACCACTTCCACAGCGACTGCCTACATTGTGCTGGCAGCAAGCTCAGCCAAGGACCGACCACTTCCACAGCGACTGCCTACATTGTGCTAGCAGCAAGCTCAGCCAAGGACCGACCACTTCCACAGCGACTGCCTACATTGTGCTGGCAGCAAGCTCAGCCAAGGACCGACCACTTCCACAGCGACTGCCTACATTGTGCTGGCAGCAAGCTCAGCCAAGGACCGCCCACTTCCACAGCGACTGCCTACATTGTGCTGGCAGCAAGCTCAGCCAAGGACCGACCACTTCCACAGCGACTGCGTACATTGTGCTGGCAGCAAGCTCAGCAACGGACCGACCACTTCCACAGCGACTGCCTACATTGTGCTGGCAGCAACCTCAGCCAAGGACCGCCCACTTCCACAGCGACTGCCTACATTGTGCTGGCAGCAAGCTCAGCCAAGGACCGACCACTTCCACAGCGACTGCCTACATTGTGCTGGCAGCAAGCTCAGCCAAGGACCGACAACTTCCACAGCGACTGCCTACATTGTGCTGGCAGCAAGCTCAGCCAAGGACCGACCACTTCCACAGCGACTGCGTACATTGTGCTGGCAGCAAGCTCAGCCAAGGACCGACCACTTCCACAGCGACTGCCTACATTGTGCTGGCAGCAAGCTCAGCCAAGGACCGCCCACTTCCACAGCGACTGCGTACATTGTGCTGGCAGCAAGCTCAGCCAAGGACCGACCACTTCCACAGCGACTGCCTACATTGTGCTAGCAGCAAGCTCAGCCAAGGACCGACCACTTCCACAGCGATTGCCTACATTGTGCTGGCAGCAAGTTCAGCCAAGGACCGACCCTGGACGGACCCCGTCCAGTCGCTAGGCGGTGTTTGCCATGACAACCCTTGCCCTGACCGCTGTCGTTGTGTATCTCTCACAGCGACACATCCTGATTCACGCTGTGCCGGTCCCGTGCCTGTCTCCTGTCGCGGTACGCAATACCAAGCGGGTGTCCACGGCATGGCGGGCAGGGTTATCAGCCACCACGGGCAGACACGGGGGCATACCATAACCAAGGCATTTATGCCAGCCATACACGGCAATTAAAAGGGGTTCTTGAACCGCCGCCACCATCGACTTTCGTCCTACCATTATACAGGTACACGAACAACCAAATACCCCGGATACTGAGTTACCTGACCTGGCGGCCAATAACGGACTACAGAACTGGTCAGAAATCTCTTTAAACTTAGTTCAGTGTCACGGTGTGCCAGGAGACCACCTGACGAAACCAAATCCATGCACCCCCTCTCTCCCTCAGTATTACTTGTCGATAAATATATGGTAGTTGAATCTTCACAAAATGTTGCACCTTCTACATTACTGCCTCCCACCCCTCCCCTTTAACTTTTTTGAAACGAAATCGACATGCAACGATTGTGCATATCCGCCTTGTCCCTTAACCCGTCCGCCTCCACCGCATCCCCTACCCTCCTCGACACCCGCGGCGAGTCGCACCCCCCCCCCGCCCCCACCCTCCTCGACACCCGCGGCGAGCCGCGCCCCTCCCTCCTCTCATCCCCCAAGCACTCTCTCTCTGAGGGAAAGCACACACTGTCGCCAGCCTTGGCGCCAGCACAACCCCAAGGAGAGGGCGGTGGGGGCGTGGGGGATGATGGAAGAGAATGTCGCACACCTCACCCCCCCCCCCCTCCTCGTCCCCGCACAATCCCACAGGGAGAGGGCGGCGAGGGCATGAGGAAAGGGTTGCCCCACCCCCCCCCCCCGCCTCAGGTGAATGTCATTCCTGACCTGACGTCAACGTACCTGTTACAACAGGAGACAACGAGTCGGCGAGAGATACGGGTCTGGGAGGGAAGCGGGTGGGGGAGGGAGGGGGCAACGCCGGGGAGGGAAGCGTGGGGTGGAAAGTTGGATGGGTTGTAGGGCGAGACGGAAATAGGGACTGGGACGAAAGTTGCTTTTGTCTCATGCATGTTCCTGTTTCGTTTCTTCGACAAGGCCCAATGCCCATTTGCTGTACACACGACAGGCTACCAACCGTAACCCGGTACAATGCCAGGCTCGTCACTTGGGCGTACGTCGCGTTAGCAACAAGACCGTATCTGACATGGCTGCCAACACGTGTGTACGGGCGGTCAATTTATGTAATTTTGGAGTTTGCTTACATCTATCTATCTGGTGACCCCATGCAAGTATGCAATAATATAAGTGTGCCAGAATTATAAATAGTAAGGCGAAATGCAGCTGAGATGTGGGCTGCCCTGGCCGTTTGGTCGCGTAACAGGTAGAGAGCAGCCACACCCAGTGCGTGTGTCGAAACTACTGGTGACACGGTCGTCATGGCAGCCAGGCGGACGGACGGGGGCGGCGGTGGTGGCGGCGGCGGTGGCGGCGTCAGGCGATGGTGATAAGTGGTGTAACCTGTTGGTCTGTCCGCGCGAGGTATCTCGGCGTCTTACGTCAGTTTTAGATGTCTGTGGTCTCACTGAAGTATGTAAGGCTTGAGATCAATCGGCGTCACGCGTCAGAGCTGTCGACGTCAGGCGTCAGAGCTGTCGACGTACGGCGTCAGAGCTGTCGACGCAAGGCGTCAGGCGTCAGAGCTGTGGACGTTAGGTGTCACGGCTATCGACGTCAGGCGTCACGCATCAGAGCTGTCGACGTAAGGCGTCACGCGTCAGGGCTGTCGTCGTGAGGTCTGTGGGCGTGAGGTCTGTTGGCGTGACGTCTATGGGCGTAAGGGTCTGTGGACGACAGGCGTGAGGTCTGTGGGCGACAGGCGTGATGTCTGTGGGCGACAGGCGTGAGGTCTATGGGCCGGAGGTCTGTGGGCGACAGGCGTGAGGTCTGTGGACGTGAGGTCTATGGGCGACAGGCGTGACTTCCGTGGGCGTGAGGTCTGTAGGCGTGAGGTCTGTGGGCGACAGGCGTGACTTCTGTGGGCGTGAGGTCTGTGGGCGTGAGGTCTGTGGGCGACAGGCGTGAGGTCTGTGGGCGTAAGATCTATAGGCGACAGGCGTGACGTCAGTGAGCGTAAGTCTGTGGGCGATAGGCGTGAGGTCTGTGGGCGACAGGCGTGAGGTATGTGGGCGTTAGGCGTGAGGTCTATGGGCCGGAGGTCTGTGGGCGACAGGCGTGACGTCTGTGGGAGTGAGGTCTATGGGCGACAGGCGTGACGTCTGTGGGCGTGAGGTCCGTGGGCGACAGGCGTGAGGTCCGTGGGCGACAGGCGTGAGGTCTGTGAGCGTGAGGTCTGTGGGCGACAGGCTTGAGGTCAGTGGGCGTTAGGCGTGAGGTCTGGGCGTTAGGCGTGAGGTCTGTGGGCGACAGGCGTGAGGTCTGTGGGCGTTAGGCGTTATGTCTGTGGGCGACAGGCGTGATGTCTGTGGGCGACAGGCGTGAGGTCTGTGGGCGTTAGGCGTGAGGTATGGGGGGGGGACAGGCGTGAAGTCTGTGGGCCTGAGGTCTGTGGGTGACAGGCGTGACGTCTGTGAGCGTGAGGTCTGTGGGCGTGAGGCGTGTGGTCTGGGGGCGACAGGCGTGAGGTCTGTGTACGTGAGGTCTAGGGGCGTGAGGCGTGAGGTCTGGGGGCGACAGGCGTGAGGTCTGTGAGCGTGAGGTCTGTGGGCGTGAGGCGTGAGGTCTGGGGGCGACAGGCCTGAGGTCTGTGGACGTCAAGGCTTCATAGTCGGGGTGGTGAGTTGCCCTGACCCCCCCCCCTCCCCCCCCCCCCCCCCACCCATCCCCCCGAGGTGCCGGACATGGCGCCAGCAGACCCATCACACGGCATCCACTCATCACCAAGAGACACCCTCCCACCTACCTCCATGAAGCCACACGTCGCCATGCCAACCCAGCAGCATGATGCAAATAAGACAAGCCTACTGCAGAGCATCCCATAGACAAAGCAACGATAGACAAGCCACAAGTCAAAGTCTGGAGACTGGAGACTGGAGGGCCTACAGAGAGCTAGCACCCATGCAGTTTACAGAGAATAGAGAATACTGGATTGTTCCGGGGCCTAACCTCGACCGCTCTGCTCTCTGTCTGCCGCGCTCACCAAGTCCTCACCGGGCTGGGAGGAGAGGTGCAACCGTCGGGCTAGAAGGAAAGGGGACATATTGAAGTCAGCCTCACTCAGGTCATGATGAGACACGGCCATAGCCACAGCCATAACCACAGCCATAGCCACCGCCACAACCAGTCATTGCCACAGGCAGCCACAGCCATAGCCACAGCCACAGCCAGCCACAGCCAGCCATAGCCACAGCCATAGCCACCTTCAGCCACAGCCACAGCTATAGCCACAGCCATAAACACAGCCAGTCACAGCCACAGCCATAGTCATAGCCACCGTCAGCTATAGCCACAGCCATAAACACAGCCAGTCACAGCCATAGCCACAGCCAGCCACAGCCAGCCATAGCCACAGCCACCTTCAGCCACAGCCACAGCTATAGCCACAGCCATAAACACAGCCAGTCACAGCCACAGCCAGTCATAGCCACCGTCAGCCATAGCCACAGCCATAGCCACAGCCACAGCTACAGCCATAGCCACCAGCCACAGCCAGTCATTGCGACAGGCAGCCACAGCCATATCCATAGTCACAGCCAGCCATAGCCACAGCCATAGCCACCGTCAGCCACAGCCTTAGCCACAGCCATAAACACAGCCATAGTCACAGCCATAGCCACAGCCAACCACAGCCATAGCCACAGCCATAGTCATAGCCACCGTCAGCCATAGCCACAGCCATAGCCACAGCTATAGCTACAGCCATAGCCACCGCCACCAGCCACAGCCAGTCATTGCGACAGACAGCCACAGCCATATCCATAGTCACAGCCAGCCATAGCCACAGCCGTAGCCACCGTCAGCCACAGCCATAGCCACAGCCATAGCCAAAGCCAGTCACAGCCATAACCACAGCCAGTTAGTCATAGCCACAGCCAGCCACAGCCATAGCCATCGTCAGCCATGCACAGCCACAGCCAGCCATAGCCACAGGCATAACCACAGCCACAACCATAGCCATCGTCAGCCACAGCCATAGCCAACGTCAGCCACAGCCATAGCCACGGCCACAGCCATAGCCACTGTCAGCCACAGCCATAGCCACCGTCAGCCACAGCCATGGCCACAACCACAGCCATAGCCATAACCGCAGCCAGCCGCAGCCAGCCGCAGCCACACCCACACCCACACCTACAGCCACACTCACAGCCACTCACACCCACAGCCACACCCATAGCCACCCTCTCAACCAACAAGGGGAAGAGAGATCCAGGCGCGGAAATTGGCAAAAAGGCGAAATTGGAAACGGGTAAAAAATGAAATCGATGAAGCGTTAGATTTGATTCAGGTGGAGTGATTAATCTACCTGGTCCAAGACATGGAGTGCTACCGATGTAACATCAACAATCTGTGCTCAACGGATGATGGGGGAGTTATAGATGATGATGAAGGCGTAATCCACCCTGGACGGGTGAGGTCGACCATGTCGTTGGGGTGAGGTCATGGGGTAGACCGCCCAAGCCTCGACGGTGGCTGGTCAGCGTAAGTATAGGACCACAGCCACATTGTCGGGACCATGGGTGTGAAGGGTCAGGACCATGGGTGTGAAGGGTCAGGACCATGGGTGTGAAGGGTCAGGACCATGGGTGTGATGGGTCAGGACCATGGGTGTGAAGGGTCAGGACCATGGGTGTGATGGGTCAGGACCATGGGTGTGATGGGTCAGGACAATTGGTGTGAAGGGTCAGGACCATGGGTGTGAAGGGTCAGGACCATGGGTTTGATGGGTCAGGACCATGGGTGTGATGGGTCAGGACCATGGGTGTGATGGGTCAGGACCATGGGTGTGATGGGTCAGGACCATGGGTGTGATGGGTCAGGACAATTGGTGTGAAGGGTCAGGACCATGGGTGTGAAGGGTCAGGACCATGGGTGTGATGGGTCAGGACCATGGGTGTGATGGGTCAGGACCATGGGTGTGAAGGGTCAGGACCATGGGTGTGAAGGGTCAGGACCATGGGTGTGATGGGTCAGGACCATGGGTGTGAAGGGTCAGGACCATGGGTTTGATGGGTCAGGACCATGGGTGTGATGGGTCAGGACCATGGGTGTGAAGGGTCAGGACCATGGGTGTGATGGGTCAGGACCATGGGTGTGATGGGTCAGAACCATGGGTGTGATGGGTCAGGACCATGGGTGTGATGGGTCAGGACCATGGGTGTGAAGGGTCAGGACCATGGGTTTGATGGGTCAGGACCATGGGTGTGATGGGTCAGGACCATGGGTGTGAAGGGTCAGGACCATGGGTGTGATGGGTCAGGACCATGGGTGTGATGGGTCAGAACCATGGGTGTGAAGGGTCAGGACCATGGGTGTGATGGGTCAGGACCATGGGTTTGATGGGTCAGAACTATGGGTGTGAAGGGTCAGGACCATGGGTGTGATGGGTCAGGACCATGGGTGTGATGGGTCAGGACCATGGGTGTGATGGGTCAGGACCATGGGTGTGATGGGTCAGGACCATGGGTGTGATGGGTCAGGACCATGGGTTTGATGGGACAGAACTATAGGTGTGATGGGTCAGGACCATGGGTGTGATGGGTCAGGACCATGGGTGTGATGGGTCAGGACCATGGGTTTGATGGGTCGGGACCATGGGTGTGATGGGTCAGGACCATGGATGTGATGGGTCAGGACCATGGGTTTGATGGGTCAAAACCATGGGTTTAATGGGCCAGAACCATGGGTGTGAAGGGTCAGGACCATGGGTGTGATGGGTCAGGACGATGGGTTTAATGGGCCAGAACCATGGGTGTGAAGGGTCAGGACCATGGGTTTGATGGGTCAAAACCATGGGTTTAATGGGCCAGAACCATGGGTGTGAAGGGTCAGGACCATGAGTGTGATGGGTCAGGACCATGGGTTTAATGGGTCAGAACCATGGGCTTGATGGGTCAGAACTAGGGTTTGATGGGTCAAAACCATGGGTTTGATGGGTCAGAACCAGGGGTTTGATGGGTCAAAACCAGGGGTTTGATGGGTCAAAACCATGGGTTTGATGGGTCAAAACCATGGGTTTGATGGGTCAGAACCAGGGGTTTGACGGGTCAGAACCATGGGTTTGATGGGCCAGAACCATGGGTGTGAAGGGTCAGGACCATGGGTGTGATGGGTCAGGACGATGGGTTTAATGGGCCAGAACCATGGGTGTGAAGGGTCAGGACCATGGGTTTGATGGGTCAAAACCATGGGTTTAATGGGCCAGAAGCATGGGTGTGAAGGGTCAGAACCATGGGTGTGAAGGGTCAGGACCATGGGTGTGATGGGTCAGGACTATGGGTGTGATGGGTCAGGACCATGGGTGTGATGGGTCAGGACCATGGGTGTGATGGGTCAGGACCATGGGTGTGATGGGTCAGGACCATGGGTGTGATGGGTCAGGACCATGGGTGTGATGGGTCAGGACCATGGGTTTAATGGGTCAGAACCATGGGCTTGATGGGTCAGAACCAGGGTTTGATGGGTCAAAACCATGGGTTTGATGGGTCAGAACCAGGGGTTTGATGGGTCAAAACCAGGGGTTTGATGGGTCAAAACCATGGGTTTGATGGGTCAGAACCAGGGGTTTGACGGGTCAGAACCATGGGTTTGATGGGCCAGAACCATGGGTGTGAAGGGTCAGGACCATGGGTGTGATGGGTCAGGACCATGGGTGTGATGGGTCAGGACCATGGGTGTGATGGGTCAGGACCATGGGTGTGATGGGTCAGGACCATGGGTGTGATGGGTCAGGACCATGAGTTTAATGGGTCAGAACCATGGGCTTGATGGGTCAGAACCAGGGTTTGATGGGTCAAAACCATGGGTTTGATGGGTCAAAACCATGAGTTTGATGGGTCAGAACCATGGGTTTGACGGGTCAGAACCATGGGTTTGACGGGTCAGAACCATGGGTTTGATTAGGTATATATCATACGCCAAGTGCATCAATTAAGATAAGGGTATAATATAAATATTAATAAAGTTTTATTCAGGTTTAAAATCAGGTTTCAAAATAAAGACAAATAGAATAATTAATGTGATACCTCAATCAAGGCCAAACAGACCTCTGCCACGACCTAATCAAGGCCACACAGACCTCTGTCACGGAGGCCAGGTTACCGCAGACAGATCTCTGCCACGGAGGCAAGGTTACCGCAGACAGACCTCTGCCACGGAGGCAAGGTTAGCGCAGACAGACCTCTGCCACGGAGGCAAGGTTACCGCAGACAGACCTCTGCCACGGAGGCAAGGTTACCGAAGACAGACCTCTGCCACGGAGGCAAGGTTACCGCAGACAGACCTCTGCCACGGAGGCAAGGTTACCGCAGACTGACCTCTACCACGGAGGCAAGGTTATCGCATACAGATTGAGAACACATCCCAGCCACACTGGACCCGGAGGTCTGACAGAGACTGGGGTACACTACAGAGAGGGGCCCGGGGGTCTGACAGAGACTGGGGTACAATACAGAGAGGGGCCCGGGGGTCTGACAGAGACTGGGGTACAATACAGAGAGGGGCCCGGGGGTCTGACAGAGACTGGGGTACACTACAGAGAGGGGCCCGGGGGTCTGACAGAGACTGGGGTACAATACAGAGAGGGGCCCGGGGGTCTGACAGAGACTGGGGTACAATACAGAGAGGGGCCCGGGGGTCTGACAGAGACTGGGGTACACTACAGAGAGGGGCCCGGGGGTCTGACAGAGACAGGGGTAGACTACAGAGAGGAGCCCGGGGGTTCTGACAGAGACTGGGATAGACTACAGAGAGGGGCCCGGGGGTCTGACAGAGACAGGGGTAGACTACAGAGAGGGGCCCGGGGGTCTGACAGAGACAGGGGTAGACTACAGAGAGGGGCCCGGGGGTCTGACAGAGACAGGGGTAGACTACAGAGAGGGGCCCGGAGGTTCTGACAGAGACAGGGGTACACTACAGAGAGGGGCCCGGGGGTCTGACAGAGACTGGGGTACAATACAGAGAGGGGCCCGGGGGTCTGACAGAGACTGGGGTACACTACAGAGAGGGGCCCGGGGGTCTGACAGAGACAGGGGTAGACTACAGAGAGGAGCCCGGGGGTTCTGACAGAGACTGGGATAGACTACAGAGAGGGGCCCGGGGGTCTGACAGAGACAGGGGTAGACTACAGAGAGGGGCCCGGGGGTCTGACAGAGACAGGGGTAGACTACAGGGAGGGGCCCGGGGGTCTGACAGAGACAGGGGTAGACTACAGAGAGGGGCCCGGAGGTTCTGACAGAGACAGGGGTAGACTACAGAGAGGGGCCCGGGGGTTCTGACAGAGACAGGGGTACACTACAGAGAGGGGCCCGGGGGTCTGACAGAGACAGGGGTAGACTACAGAGAGGGGCCCGGGGGTCTGACAGAGACTGGGGTACAATACAGAGAGGGGCCCGGGGGTTCTGACAGAGACAGGGGTAGACTACAGAGAGGGGCCCGGGGTTCTGACAGAGACAGGGGTAGACTACAGAGATGAGCCCGGGGGTCTGACAGAGACAGGGGTAGACTACAGAGAGGAGCCCGGGGGTTCTGACAGAGACAGGGGTAGACTACAGAGATGAGCCCGGGGGTCTGACAGAGACAGGGGTAGACTACAGAGAGGAGCCCGGGGGTTCTGACAGAGACAGGGGTAGACTACAGAGAGGGGCCCGGGGGTCTGACAGAGACAGGGGTAGACTACAGAGAGGGGCCCGGAGGTTCTGACAGAGACAGGGGTAGACTACAGAGAGGGGCCCGGGGGTTCTGACAGAGACAGGGGTAGACTACAGAGATGAGCCCGGAGGTTCTGACAGAGACAGGGGTAGACTACAGAGAGGGGCCCGGAGGTTCTGACAGAGACAGGGGTAGACTACAGAGATGAGCCCGGAGGTTCTGACAGAGACAGGGGTAGACTACAGAGAGGGGCCCGGGGGTTCTGACAGAGACAGGGGTAGACTACAGAGAGGGGCCCGGAGGTTCTGACAGAGACAGGGGTAGACTACAGAGATGAGCCCGGAGGTTCTGACAGAGACAGGGGTAGACTACAGAGAGGGGCCCGGGGGTTCTGACAGAGACAGGGGTAGACTACAGAGATGAGCCCGGAGGTTCTGACAGAGACAGGGGTAGACTACAGAGAGGGGCCCGGAGGTTCTGACAGAGACAGGGGTAGACTACAGAGAGGGGCCCGGGGGTTCTGACAGAGACAGGGGTAGACTACAGAGATGAGCCCGGAGGTTCTGACAGAGACAGGGGTAGACTACAGAGATGAGCCCGGAGGTTCTGACAGAGACAGGGGTAGACTACAGAGAGGGGCCCGGAGGTTCTGACAGAGACAGGGGTAGACTACAGAGAGGAGCCCGGGGGTCTGACAGAGACAGGGGTAGACTACAGAGAGGGGCCCGGGGGTCTGACAGAGACAGGGGTAGACTACAGAGATGAGCCCGGGGGTCTGACAGAGACAGGGGTAGACTACAGAGATGAGCCCGGGGGTCTGACAGAGACAGGGGTAGACTACAGAGAGGAGCCCGGGGGTTCTGACAGAGACAGGGGTAGACTACAGAGATGAGCCCGGAGGTTCTGACAGAGACAGGGGTAGACTACAGAGAGGGGCCCGGGGGTTCTGACAGAGACAGGGGTAGACTACAGAGATGAGCCCGGAGGTTCTGACAGAGACAGGGGTAGACTACAGAGATGAGCCCGGAGGTTCTGACAGAGACAGGGGTAGACTACAGAGAGGGGCCCGGAGGTTCTGACAGAGACAGGGGTAGACTACAGAGATGAGCCCGGAGGTTCTGACAGAGACAGGGGTAGACTACAGAGAGGGGCCCGGGGGTTCTGACAGAGACAGGGGTAGACTACAGAGAGGAGCCCGGGGGTTCTGACAGAGACAGGGGTAGACTACAGAGATGAGCCCGGAGGTCTGACAGAGACAGGGGTAGACTACAGAGAGGAGCCCGGAGGTTCTGACAGAGACAGGGGTAGACTACAGAGAGGGGCCCGGGGGTTCTGACAGAGACAGGGGTAGACTACAGAGATGAGCCCGGAGGTTCTGACAGAGACAGGGGTAGACTACAGAGATGAGCCCGGAGGTTCTGACAGAGACAGGGGTAGACTACAGAGAGGGGCCCGGAGGTTCTGACAGAGACAGGGGTAGACTACAGAGATGAGCCCGGAGGTTCTGACAGAGACAGGGGTAGACTACAGAGAGGGGCCCGGGGGTTCTGACAGAGACAGGGGTAGACTACAGAGAGGAGCCCGGGGGTTCTGACAGAGACAGGGGTAGACTACAGAGATGGGCCCGGGGGTTCTGACAGAGACAGGGGTAGACTACAGAGAGGAGCCCGGAGGTTCTGACAGAGACAGGGGTAGACTACAGAGAGGGGCCCGGGGGTTCTGACAGAGACAGGGGTAGACTACAGAGAGGGGCCCGGGGTTCTGACAGAGACAGAGGTAGACTACAGAGATGAGCCCGGAGGTCTGACAGAGACAGGGGTAGACTACAGAGAGGGGCCCGGAGGTTCTGACAGAGACAGGGGTAGACTACAGAGATGAGCCCGGGGGTCTGACAGAGACAGGGGTAGACTACAGAGAGGGGCCCGGAGGTCTGACAGAGACAGGGGTAGACTACAGAGAGGAGCCCGGGGGTCTGACAGAGACAGGGGTAGACTACAGAGATGAGCCCGGGGGTCTGACAGAGACAGGGGTAGACTACAGAGAGGGGCCCGGGGGTCTGACAGAGACAGGGGTAGACTACAGAGAGGGGCCCGGAGGTTCTGCCAGAGACAGGGGTAGACTACAGAGATGAGCCCGGGGGTCTGACAGAGACAGGGGTAGACTACAGAGAGGAGCCCGGGGGTCTGACAGAGACAGGGGTAGACTACAGAGAGGAGCCCGGGGGTCTGACAGAGACAGGGGTAGACTACAGAGAGGGGCCCGGGGGTCTGACAGAGACAGGGGTAGACTACAGAGATGAGCCCGGGGTTCTGACAGAGACAGGGGTAGACTACAGAGAGGGGCCCGGGGTTCTGACAGAGACAGGGGTAGACTACAGAGATGAGCCCGGGGTTCTGACAGAGACAGGGGTAGACTACAGAGAGGGGCCCGGGGGTCTGACAGAGACAGGGGTAGACTACAGAGAGGAGCCCGGGGGTTCTGACAGAGACAGGGGTAGACTACAGAGAGGGGCCCGGGGGTCTGACAGAGACAGGGGTAGACTACAGAGATGAGCCCGGAGGTTCTGACAGAGACAGGGGTAGACTACAGAGAGGGGCCCGGAGGTTCTGACAGAGACAGGGGTAGACTACAGAGAGGGGCCCGGAGGTCTGACAGAGACAGGGGTAGACTACAGAGAGGGGCCCGGAGGTTCTGACAGAGACAGGGGTAGACTACAGAGAGGGGCCCGGGGGTCTGACAGAGACAGGGGTAGACTACAGAGAGGGGCCCGGAGGTTCTGACAGAGACAGGGGTAGACTACAGAGAGGGGCCCGGAGGTTCTGACAGAGACAGGGGTAGACTACAGAGATGAGCCCGGAGGTTCTGACAGAGACAGGGGTAGACTACAGAGAGGGGCCCGGAGGTTCTGACAGAGACAGGGGTAGACTACAGAGAGGGGCCCGGAGGTTCTGACAGAGACAGGGGTAGACTACAGAGAGGGGCCCGGGGGTTCTGACAGAGACAGGGGTAGACTACAGAGAGGGGCCCGGGGGTCTGACAGAGACAGGGGTAGACTACAGAGAGGAGCCCGGGGGTTCTGACAGAGACAGGGGTAGACTACAGAGAGGAGCCCGGAGGTTCTGACAGAGACAGGGGTAGACTACAGAGAGGGGCCCGGGGGTCTGACAGAGACAGGGGTAGACTACAGAGAGGAGCCCGGGGGTTCTGACAGAGACAGGGGTAGACTACAGAGAGGAGCCCGGAGGTTCTGACAGAGACAGGGGTAGACTACAGAGAGGGGCCCGGGGGTCTGACAGAGACAGGGGTAGACTACAGAGAGGGGCCCGGGGGTTCTGACAGAGACAGGGGTAGACTACAGAGAGGGGCCCGGGGGTCTGACAGAGACAGGGGTAGACTACAGAGAGGGGCCCGGAGGTTCTGACAGAGACAGGGGTAGACTACAGAGAGGAGCCCGGAGGTTCTGACAGAGACAGGGGTAGACTACAGAGAGGGGCCCGGGGGTCTGACAGAGACAGGGGTAGACTACAGAGAGGAGCCCGGGGGTTCTGACAGAGACAGGGGTAGACTACAGAGAGGGGCCCGGGGGTCTGACAGAGACAGGGGTAGACTACAGAGATGAGCCCGGAGGTTCTGACAGAGACAGGGGTAGACTACAGAGAGGGGCCCGGGGGTCTGACAGAGACAGGGGTAGACTACAGAGAGGAGCCCGGGGGTTCTGACAGAGACAGGGGTAGACTACAGAGAGGAGCCCGGAGGTTCTGACAGAGACAGGGGTAGACTACAGAGAGGGGCCCGGGGGTCTGACAGAGACAGGGGTAGACTACAGAGAGGAGCCCGGGGGTTCTGACAGAGACAGGGGTAGACTACAGAGAGGGGCCCGGGGGTTCTGACAGAGACAGGGGTAGACTACAGAGATGAGCCCGGAGGTTCTGACAGAGACAGGGGTAGACTACAGAGAGGGGCCCGGAGGTTCTGACAGAGACAGGGGTAGACTACAGAGAGGGGCCCGGGGGTCTGACAGAGACAGGGGTAGACTACAGAGAGGAGCCCGGGGGTTCTGACAGAGACAGGGGTAGACTACAGAGAGGGGCCCGGGGGTCTGACAGAGACAGGGGTAGACTACAGAGATGAGCCCGGAGGTTCTGACAGAGACAGGGGTAGACTACAGAGAGGGGCCCGGGGGTCTGACAGAGACAGGGGTAGACTACAGAGAGGAGCCCGGGGGTTCTGACAGAGACAGGGGTAGACTACAGAGAGGAGCCCGGAGGTTCTGACAGAGACAGGGGTAGACTACAGAGAGGGGCCCGGGGGTCTGACAGAGACAGGGGTAGACTACAGAGAGGAGCCCGGGGGTTCTGACAGAGACAGGGGTAGACTACAGAGAGGGGCCCGGGGGTTCTGACAGAGACAGGGGTAGACTACAGAGATGAGCCCGGAGGTTCTGACAGAGACAGGGGTAGACTACAGAGAGGGGCCCGGAGGTTCTGACAGAGACAGGGGTAGACTACAGAGAGGGGCCCGGGGGTCTGACAGAGACAGGGGTAGACTACAGAGATGAGCCCGGAGGTTCTGACAGAGACAGGGGTAGACTACAGAGATGAGCCCGGGGGTCTGACAGAGACAGGGGTAGACTACAGAGATGAGCTGTGGTGGATGGTGGAGTGTGATGACTAGACGCCAGGAGCTTGAGGACAGGACCACCCCATGTTGAGTGCTGACCCCTTGCGAGCCCGCGACAACCCATAACAGACACCGACATCAATGCCAACCTCCGTGACGGCCCCGCGGGCTGTTCGGCATTAAAGGCAGACAGCGCGTTTCGTTTGGCCATATAAGTTTTTTCTCAAAGCGACGCGGGTGCCTCTGTTCATTTTGATATCTATCTTGACCTCGCCAATAGACACTTCGTAGTTTTACGGTGAAGCGAATGCGCACATAACGAAAACCTACGGCTGAAATCGATTACGGGGATCTATGTATGACCCAGTGAACAGCACGGCATGCGGATGGCAGCTCAAGACATGTGGAGACGGGAAAAATGGCCACAGTAGCATAAACAGCAAATGAGACATCTAGGAGTCGCACGCGTCATCGCCCAACGAGGGGTAGGAGGGTAGGAGGGCGGGGGAGGGCTGGGGGGGGGGGATTAAGGGGGTGAGGGGGGGGGGTACAACGAGCTACAGACACACGTCCATCACGGAAGAAGCGTGGCGTCAGTGGCGACAACGTGACGCCAGCGGCAGGGCGTCACCATGCTGCCTGGGCAGTGACATGGCGCACTGACACACGACTCGATGACGGCTCGCCAACAGTTTTTGCTCCTCTGACATAATGCTGCTCCTGTCATCTTTCGCGTGACTGTTGTTGTGCTGCTGTAGCCGAGATAAATAAATAGCTTTTTATTTCCTGTAACGGTCTAAGAGAAACCCAAAAAAGCCAGCGGCTATGGATGAGTCCATGATCCCGCACGTGGCACGCTGCCGACAACACGACCGCTGAGGCTGTGACCCGACAGCGGGCCTCACGGTCGGGGCGCTGAGCCTGTGACCCGACAGCGGGCCTCACGGTCGGGGCGCTGAGCCTGTGACCCGACAGCGGGCCTCACGGTCGGGGCGCTGAGCCTGTGACCCGACAGCGGGCCTCACGGTCGGGGCGCTGAGCCTGTGACCCGACAGCGGGCCTCACGGTCGGGGCGCTGAGGCTGTGACCCGACATCGGGCCTCACGGTCGGGGCGCTGAGCCTGTGACCCGACAGCGGGCCTCACGGTCGGGGCGCTGAGCCTGTGAGCCGACAGCGGGCCTCACGGTCGGGGCCTTGAGCCTGTGACACGACAGCGGGCCTCACGGTCGGGGCGCTGAGCCTGTGACACGACAGCGGGCCTCACGGTCGGGGCGCTGAGCCTGTGACACGACAGCGGGCCTCACGGTCGGGGCCTTGAGCCTGTGACACGACAGCGGGCCTCACGGTCGGGGCGCTGAGCCTGTGACCCGATAGCGGGCCTCACGGTCGGGGCGCTGAGCCTGTGACCCGACAACGGGCCTCAGGGTCGGGGCGCTGAGCTTGTGACCCGATAGCGGGCCTCACGGTCGGGGCGCTGAGCCTGTGACCCGACAGCGGGCCTCACGGTCGGGGCGCTGAGCCTGTGACCCGATAGCGGGCCTCACGGTCGGGGCGCCGTGCAGAGGTGGCTTGTGCGGCAATATAATGACGGGGTGTGTCCATAGACTGCACGGACACGGTGCGAACCTACAACTCCTGAGGTGCGACGGCCTCGGGGTGTGTCCAGAGACTGCACCGACACGGTACAAACCTACAACCCTTGAGGTGCGACGGCCTCGGGGTGTGTCCATAGACTGCACCGACATGGAGCGAACCTACGACCCCTGAGGTGCGACGGCCATGGGCACTAAATGCACTTATTTGGCACCTGACAGTCGGATACGAGGTAGCAGGACGTTAGATTGGTTAGGAATGGATGAATTGTTATTCTAGGCCACATCAGTTCACAAATTGGTTGAAGTTGGCCATACACTGAGCAGGGAATAGATCCTGCATTGTATATATATATATATATATTTATATATATGTATAAACGTATATTGTGGGCCAAAGCATAAATAGGCTCTCTAGTCCACCAGCACCCTGTATAGCACCCAAAGGCGGCCATAGATTACATTATAGAATTCTCCGCCGGGAATACTCGAATAAATCAATATCAATTCCTTAATCTAATAAAAACAAAATGATACCCTTCGCCCCCCCCCCCCCCCTCCCCCCGCTATCATGGATCCGTCTGGTCTAGGGGCAGACAACCTCTTCAGCTAAATTCATTACGTCGCCGCTTTTTTCGGCGCTATGGTCCTGATGGTGAGTACTACATGAGCGGTTCTAATGCAGCAGGATGCCGTGTGATGCCTGGCGGGTGGGCCTCACAGACCCGGGGGGGGTGACATCGAGACACCCGCAGGGGGGCACCGCACCCCCAGGCTCCATCGAGCTGGTGACATCATCAGCGTACAAAGCGACACACACCACCAAGTTTATATAGTACAGTATCTGTAGGATACGTCCGCTTCCACCCAACCACCCACCCACCCGAGCGCGGCGTCTAATGTAAGGGGATGACATCACCCCGGATCCCAGGTCTCGTCATCAAAACGAGAGGATGAGTCGAGTCCATGCTTATTTCCAGAATGGCACTGGGCAATAATGCGAACATCACAACCCTGGACTTGACCAGGACTCTGGCTGTGTTGGCTTGGCTGTGTTGGCTTGGCTGTGTTGTAGTATATAACACGTCGTTACAACAGCCAAACCCGTGCAATCAACGCGGTCACCATGGAGACAAATATTAACATCCGGGACTCATTAACCACAGCAGCATACTAATATTTGCATTTATCTATGACAAACTAGCCCTTTGGATCATATATATACAACTATTGGATGTAGTAAAATTCACACTGCGAGTTAAGTTTACGTAAATCATTCAGAATGAAATAGGAGTACCGTGGTACGCAGGCGGGCGGGGTGGTTGCTCAGGGTGGGTCCAGCCCAGTGTACAGCCCCCCCCCCCCCCCCCCAAGGGCTCAGACCCTCTCTCCAATCCCCCCCAGGGCCCCGACCCTTTCTCCACCCCCCAGGGCTCCGACCCTTTCTCCACCCCCCAGGGCTCCGACCCTTTCTCCACCCCCCCCCCCCCCCGCACACAGGGCCCCGACCCCCTCTCCACCCCCTCTCTCAGACAGCGGCGAGACCAGGCCCAAAGTATTTCTAAAAGGTTTCCAAAGGAGTGTGGATTGTTTACCGTAAGAGAAAGCGGCCACTAGTCGGTTGGTCGAGCGAGCCATTTATCAATGACATGTGATGCCTTCCTTCCCCGAGACCCCTGGACGTTGTGTGCAGCTCACCGACCACTCCACGTGTCTGTGGGAGTGGGCCCCCCCCCCCCAACCACCCCGACCCCCCTGCCCACACACACCTCAGCCTTATCGCACGCCACCAACCATGGTAGATTCTAAATCCTCGGATGACAAACCTCCTGCTCCCCAGCTCTTCCAATGGCCATCTCTTCTAGTCCCACTCGCGACTGATGGACGAATCTGGGCAACGAATTCCCTACTATAGTGGCGACCCGAAGATTCTCGGGGCTCCAGGAAGGTTATGTAAGGTCGAGGCCAATGATGTAGGAGATCCGGCGATTCCGCATCATCTCGCGGTAATTGTTGAGATTAACGTGTGCAACAGGTAGTAACCTACCAATACAATGTATATAATCTGCTGGTCACTGATTCAGTGTCGGACTTGGCTCAGTTAATCAGCAAGCTCACCCAGTCAACCTGTGACGTCCCAGTTGAAGACGATGTGAGACGAGAGAGCGGACGACCTCTAGAAAGGACAAATCCCTGTTCAGCACGTCCCGTCCCGCCCAGTTTGACCAACCTCCCCTGGTACCCCCGCCCATGGCACTGCCCATCAGCCGCACCAGGAGACGAGCCAAACTCTGACAGCCAGGAGACAAGCCAACCTCTGACAGCCAGGAGACAAGCCAACCTCTGACAGCCAGAAGGCAAACCAACCTCTGACAGCCAGAAGGCAAGCCAACCTCTGACAGCCAGAAGACAAGCCAACCTCTGACAGCCAGGAAACAAGCCAACCTCTGACAGCCAGGAGACAAGCCAACCTCTGACAGCCAGAAGACAAGCCAACCTCTGACAGCTAGGAGACAAGCCAACCTCTGACAGCCAGAAGACGAGCCAACCTCTGACAGCCTGGAGACAAGCCAACCTCTGACAGCTAGGAGACAAGCCAACCTCTGACAGCCAGAAGACGAGCCAACCTCTGACAGCCTGGAGACAAGCCAACCTCTGACAGCTAGGAGACAAGCCAACCTCGGACAGCCAGAAGACGAGCCAACCTCTGACAGCCTGGAGACAAGCCAACCTCTGACAGCCAGGAGACAAGCCAACCTCTGACAGCCAGAAGACAAGCCAACCTCTGACAGCTAGGAGACAAGCCAACCTCTGACAGCCAGAAGACGAGCCAACCTCTGACAGCCTGGAGACAAGCCAACCCAGCCTGGAGACAAGCCAACGTCTGACAGCTTGGAGACAAGCCAACCTCTGACAGTAAGAAGAGTTGCCACTCGGCCCAGGTAAGCATCGTAAGTAAGGTAAGCATCGCCGGTCACGGTACAGGCGGTCCACCAATGGTCCACCAATGGTCCACCAACGGTCCATCAACAGTCCATCAACCGTCCACCAACGATCCACGAACGGTCCACCAATGGTCCACTAGCGGTCCACCAACGGTGCATCAACGGTCCACGAACGGTCCAAGAACGGTCCACCAGTGGTCTCCTAATGCTAACGAAGGCCCATAGCAACTGTGCCGACACCAACCAGCTCCCCACGTGGGTGGCGGGCGACGGCTATCGGCTATCGCTCCGGCGGAACGAACACTTCAGCGTACACATTGTACATTATAATGATATCACGTGACAGGAAAGAAGGACGAACCATTGGAAGTTTGGGTGATTGTAACCTAACAAAAAAAAAGGAAAGACGAAAAAACCCAACTGAGGCCTGTTACCCCGCGGGGAGGGGAAGAAACTCCAGTGTGTGGGAAAGCGACACTATCAGGTCGCACGGGCAAAAAAAAGCCATGGGAAATCCTATCTATTTCCCTTTAACCAAAACACTCGGGGCAATGGTCGGTAGAGCCCCGGTAGAGCTCCGGTAGAGCTCCGGTAGAGCCCCGGTAGAGCCAGCTCCACAAATGACAACATAAGTACACAAAAATCCGGTGCATAATAAATTCCATTATAGATATGATCCGCACAAACCATGCACCACTCGAGCGCCTAGAAGGCGAGTGGTGGCAAGCGGTACTTGTCCGGCCTAAAAATACATGGTACAGGGTACTCACAGCTGATGTCCGATCTAAAATACATGGTACAGGGTACTCACAGCTGATGTCTGACCTAAAATACATGGTACAGAAATTCAGAATATACACACTTGGTTTACATTATAAATGTACTTACAACCGGTGTCTTTTATCCTCTGGATGGCGTTGGACATGATCTTAACGCAGCCCAGGAACCCTGCGCCTTGCTTCTTGTGGATCTTCTTGTGATTCCAGACACTGATGGTGATGGAATCCTTATGACCGATGTATCTGCAAACATCCGTAATAACCACACGTCACAAGAGAAGGGAAACTAAGGTCTTGACACTTGGTCAGGTGACCAGTGTAAATTGAACTTTCTTGACACATGACCCGGATCTGAAATAAGTCGGTGTATATGATATAAGATAGCGCAGCACAAAAGGAGGAGTGACCACGTGGTCGTGCCCCCCCCCCCCAACTAGCCTTACATATACCCACCCATACATGCACAGCACACGCCTGGCTACATTGCCAGGACACGGCTCTAGAGCTGACCCCACGGAGCAGTGGTTGTGGCAGGCCAGCCCCCGGCCTATACATAGGTGTACCAGGCGCTGACATAACCCACGGAGCAGTGGTTGTGGCAGGCCAGCCCCCGGCCTATACATAGGTGTACCAGGCGCTGACATAACCCATGGAGCAGTGGTTGTGGCAGGCCAGCCCCCGGCCTATACATAGGTGTACCAGGCGCTGACATAACCCACGAAGCAATGGTTGTGGCAGGCCAGCCCCCGGCCTATACATAGGTGTACCAGGCGCTGACATAACCCACGGAGCAGTGGTTGTGGCAGGCCAGCCCCCGGCCTATACATAGGTGTACCAGGCGCTGACATAACCCACGGAGCAGTGGTTGTGGCAGGCCAGCCCCCGGCCTATACATAGGTGTACCAGGCGCTGACATAACCCACGGAGCAGTGGTTGTGGCAGGCCAGCCCCCGGCCTATACATAGGTGTACCAGGCGCTGACATAACCCACGGAGCAGTGGTTGTGGCAGGCCAGCCCCCGGCCTATACATAGGTGTACCAGGCGCTGACATAACCCACGGAGCAGTGGTTGTGGCAGGCCAGCCCCCGGCCTATACATAGGTGTACCAGGCGTTGACATAACCCATGGAGCAGTGGTTGTGGCAGGCCAGCTCCCGGCCTATACATAGGTGTACCAGGCGTTGACATAACCCATGGAGCAGTGGTTGTGGCAGGCCAGCCCCCGGCCTATACATAGGTGTACCAGGCGCTGACATAACCCACGGAGCAGTGGTTGTGGCAGGCCAGCCCCCGGCCTATACATAGGTGTACCAGGCGTTGACATAACCCACCGAGCAGTGGTTGTGGTAGGCCAGCCCCCGGCCTATACATAGGTGTACCAGGCGTTGACATAACCCATGGAGCAGTGGTTGTGGCAGGCCAGCTCCCGGCCTATACATAGGTGTACCAGGCGTTGACATAACCCACCGAGCAGTGGTTGTGGTAGGCCAGCCCCCGGCCTATACATAGGTGTACCAGGCGTTGACATAACCCATGGAGCAATGGTTGTGGTAGGCCAGCTCCCGGCCTATACATAGGTGTACCAGGCGCTGACATAACCCACCGAGCAGTGGTTGTGGTAGGCCAGCCCCCGGCCTATACATAGGTGTACCAGGCGCTGACATAACCCACCGAGCAGTGGTTGTGGCAGGCCAGCCCCCGGCCTATACATAGGTGTACCAGGCGCTGACATAACCCATGGAGCAGTGGTTGTGGCAGGCCAGCCCCCGGCCTATACATAGGTGTACCAGGCGTTGACATAACCCACGGAGCAGTGGTTGTGGCAGGCCAGCCCCCGGCCTATACATAGGTGTACCAGGCGTTGACATAACCCACGGAGCAGTGGTTGTGGCAGGCCAGCCCCCGGCCTATACATAGGTGTACCAGGCGCTGACATAACCCATGGAGCAGTGGTTGTGGCAGGCCAGCCCCCGGCCTATACATAGGTGTACCAGGCGCTGACATAACCCATGGAGCAGTGGTTGTGGCAGGCCAGCCCCCGGCCTATACATAGGTGTACCAGGCGTTGACATAACCCATGGAGCAGTGGTTGTGGCAGGCCAGCCCCCGGCCTATACATAGGTGTACCAGGCGCTGACATAACCCATGGAGCAGTGGTTGTGGCAGGCCAGCCCCCGGCCTATACATAGGTGTACCAGGCGCTGACATAACCCATGGAGCAGTGGTTGTGGCAGGCCAGCCCCCGGCCTATACATAGGTGTACCAGGCGTTGACATAACCCATGGAGCAGTGGTTGTGGCAGGCCAGCCCCCGGCCTATACATAGGTGTACCAGGCGCTGACATAACCCATGGAGCAGTGGTTGTGGCAGGCCAGCCCCCGGCCTATACATAGGTGTACCAGGCGCTGACATAACCCACGGAGCAGTGGTTGTGGCAGGCCAGCCCCCGGCCTATACATAGGTGTACCAGGCGTTGACATAACCCACGGAGCAGTGGTTGTGGCAGGCCAGCCCCCGGCCTATACATAGGTGTACCAGGCGCTGACATAACCCACGGAGCAGTGGTTGTGGCAGGCCAGCCCCCGGCCTATACATAGGTGTACCAGGCGTTGACATAACCCACGGAGCAATGGTTGTGGCAGGCCAGCCCCCGGCCTATACATAGGTGTACCAGGCGCTGACATAACCCACGGAGCAGTGGTTGTGGCAGGCCAGCCCCCGGCCTATACACCGGTGCACCAGGCGTTAACATACCCGAACGTCAGTAATATCCAAACGAAGACTTCACGGCTCAATAGACATCTCACGAAGCACTGTCCAAAGGACGGCAACTTACACTATATTATAGAGATGTTACAAACTGCCGTATTGGCGCGTCAATTGCGTGTCAATGGTGCCAGTGCCAGTGACCACGTGACACCAGTCGGGAGGTCCCGCCCCGCTCCGTCGAGCGATGT
>OZ025251.1:40064201-40181731 GCA_964019135.1 Arenicola marina | reverse complement strand
TGACTTCCTTAGCCGTGAAAACTACATCTAACCAGCAGTGCATTGTCTCGGCCATCAATGCTTAATGAGCACCCGCATTACCATGGCGACACGAATCTATGACGTGGCCGGCGCATCCAACAGGTGTTGCCCTTGGCGCCACGAGGCGCGTTGCGTGTCGCGAGCATACAGCGTCTTGGCGCCATGGTGTCTACGCGCAACGGGGTGAAATTGACATTGGCGCTGAGTGGCGCGTTGCTGGGGCGGGGGAGAGGCACACCCCAAGCAGGAAGGCGCTTGCACCTGAACCACCCGCACCAGGGGGTGAGGGAAGGGGAGGGGAGGGAGAGGAGGAGTGGGGTGGGGCACCCTTTGTGCGAGGGAGGCGGTCTGGAAGTTTGCAACGCGGTGTAACTTGGTAAATTACTCGTCGTCGCATGCGTGTAGGAGGAGACCCACCACATACAACAGGGTCCGTGCCCCCTAACCGTAACCAGTATAACAGGGTAACCGGCCCTGACACTGATGAAGATATCAGCACAGGTCAGGCATAGAACATCTCTTATCGAGAGCCCCTTGGCGAATTACTTCGCATATTAGAAGCAGACGCCCGCTATACATAATTCGTGTTTTTATACGTAGTTTCAATGCCGAAAGAAGCTTCGAAACTTTCGTTACGCTTTTCGTTTTGCGGAGGGCAACATAACGGACACATTAAGTAAAGACTTTGAAGCACAATTTCGTCCGTTTTCCTCAACCACAATATCTTCACATTTTTGTTAAACATCTCATGTGACATCTTGAAGGAGTAAAGTGTAAAACTTGTTCATACAGCCTAAACACTTTTGAACAGATATCAAGCGGTTTTCTTGCTTTTGAGAGCAGAGCGAAGACAACTCCACGGTGTTAATTAAAACCTCATATTCTTGTCGAAGAGTGACATGTCCAGATCTGTGTCATGCGCGCGGTGTTAAAGTGGGGTCACTGGAGTGCGATACCCTGATGCATGATACATATACATGTACCCTGAACAGATGCGCGATGGCCGACATGTTCGAAAGGCGAGATCGTTAACCACCAAACCAATCGTGTGAACCTGATTTTAATCGGAAATGGTATATTGTATAACGTCATTATTGTTTAAATACTAAAAGAATATGATGTGCCACATACAGAATAAGGGAATGTTATTAAAATTAAGTACAGCGTTGTATTCTTTAACCATTATTCCATAAACATATTGCTGCATATTTATCTGGACAAAAACAAAATCGCCCATTTAATATTTTGAAAAAAACTATATTTTGAGCGCAAACTTTCCGAGTTTCCGAGTGGAACATGAACAGACAACTTTTCTGGACTGTGAATGTGGCGGGTATATAGCATAGTAGAATACATACAGCGGTGGGAGGAAGGGGGGGGGGAGGGGGGGTCAGACATAATGCACATAGATCTCACTCTTTGGATGATCTACACTTACCTTCTGGCACAGCAATCCAGTCAACGAAGGAAATTGACAAGGTTTTAGCGACTGACAATAGTGTGGCCTTGTTGAAGCATAAGTCGCACGCGCATCAGCTCTACTTCAACCTTCATCTGCTTGAATCCTCACCCAGTAGATGGCACCACTTCTCCACTACCCCACCCTCACATCCCCTTGATCTGTATCGCGCAGGTTGACCTGGGGCCAAACCGACCCTCCTGTCCCGAGTCAGCTTAAAGCATTAACTGTCAGGGTGGAGCTCCAGCCGTGGGACCAAGCAGGATCCAACAATACATCCTCTCATTGCCCTTCCAACATTGATGGAGATACCACCACGGCGGGGAGACCCCGTTCCCGACTCGACCCCTTCCTTCGTTCACAAGTCCCACCTCCCTCCGCCTTCACGTCGGAACATGAACGGAGCACGACGAGAACTCCATGAAGGACACAGACCTCTGCCGAGACATCCGATGTAAGAAAAAAACACCTGAGGAGTATGAGGGAAGATAAAGACCGTGTGCCAAGGAAGGGAGGGCGTGGGGTGTGGGGGGGGGGGGGTGGAGTGACAGGGCTAATCATAAAGACAGGGCTCGCCGGATACGGATAAGGCCCATCAGTGTCTGCCGTCACAATTGGCTGTCATGGTGACAGCGGCGGCGGTGGCGCCACGTGACAGCCACCCAGACTCCGCGCCCCTTTTAGGGCTTGGAGCCCTTCCGCCGAGGCCGCCCCGGGGTAGAGACGCCATCCCCTTGTCGACACCCCCGGGGTGGGCCTCTGAGGACCGGTCATCAAAGGCTGACTGTGAAGTACCTTGCTGGTCACTCACGGTGTGTGCGGAACACTCTAGTACCGCGCCAACTCCCACCCCTGTCTAATCATTAAAGCCTCTCCCCGCTTGCTGTATGGTATGTAGACAGTGTCGGCCGGCTGGCCAACCCCAATGCCGTCACGCTGACCGCTGCGAGGAGGGAGGGGGGAGGGGGAGGGGAAGGGGAAGGGGCGCCAGTCTCCGGGGATACTAAGGGGTTTTATTCCTTGAAGTCGGTGGTGAAACGTGGGGTTCAATGGATAAACAGACGGGGGTGGGGGCTCGGGGGGGGGGCCTATTGGGGGGGGGGGGGCATACTGCAATGTGTAAAACAATACGCAGCCTCATGCATCTCATTTCAAGAGAAGAGAAAGATTATGTACACGGCCAAGGCAGACATAGCTAGCTCACAGTACGATGGTCGTTACACCATATACGGTACAGACCAGTCACGAGAAGGACAGCAATAGAGCACCTCGCTTTCAGCAAAGCGACAAGACAACTTGAGCGGGTCTAGGAAGGTCAAAGGTCGCCGACGAACCCTGGGGCTATTGACATATAACGCCGCCATCTTTCCGGGCTGTTTATATACAGGTCTCCCTCCCTCAGCGGAACTGAATTGATCAACATCCCAGGCTAATTGATACCAATGTTAGCCAGTTGGGCAACTACAGTTACAAGGCAGTTTGTTTAAACCGCAAATGTGGATAGCAGGTTGACGGGGACCAAAAAAAGAAAAGTACTAAAATTTCCATTTCTTGACGGCTACGGTAGCATTATGAAGTTCGCCTCACCATATGGCACTCACCAGGCAACGAGGTCGTCAGGTGGGGTGGTACAGCCAGGTCGCGGGCCACACACACACACGTCTGACCCAGCCACTTTATGACAGAAATATATAGGCAATATAGGGAGATCTTTTGGCTTGCCCAGACAAATGTAGGCGATATACACGTACCGGTACTGTTTCGTGAAAGGTTCACATATGTACGACATGACCGGCCCTGAGCCCTGCCGACTGACTACCGGACCACCAACCTGTCCTATGGCATGCTTACAATGGGACCAGGCGGGCGATAGGCTTCATTCCAGGACAGTCTGAACCGTGACGTACAAGACTGAGCTAGCTGTTCGCTGGACCAAAATGAGCTGAATCGCCATGCAAGCGCAGGTCCCTAAATACGCGTGTAAAGAAAGAAAGGCGTCGACACAGCGAGCCACTCGGGCCCGCATGGACTATCCGCAGGGCTTTACCCAGGGGCAGTCGTTGGGGGGAGGGGCACACGATTTATAGAAATATTCGATGATACTTATTGGAGGGTGCTCCTCCCTGCGGCCAAGTGCGCCATTGTGTAAATCAGGTCCCCATGCCGCACAGACATGTCGAGTGAGGAGTGAGGACGTTTCCTATTCGCTTCACCGACCGACTGATCCGTTTGAGACTGACCATAGTGCCATGCTAGCCAGCTGCCTCGGGGCCCGACAACACGCCCCCACCCACCAGGCCGCCCCCCCCCCCCCAGGCCTCACCGCCCATCAGGCCCCGGGGGACCACTCGTAACACTATATTAATAGAGTCTCCGATGCCTAATCTATCAAACCTATTGCTTGACCTGGTCGAGGACGGACAGGAGGCGCGCTGGGTGCAGCAGGGACGAGCTTACAACGCGTATGTCTGTGGTGAATGGTGCTAAGTCAATGACCGCAGACCGCTATCAGCCCCCCCCCCCACCCACCCCACCCCCTCCACCTACACGGTACAGCATAGGATTTGCATGGAAGTCCAAGCCAACGAAAAAAATAAAATAATATCTATAACTCAATTCACAAACCAAACCTTAATATCACTTCTAACTGGAGAAAACATGTCAGTTTATTGCGTGTTCCGTCATGTGACAAAAATCCCATCCCATCTCACACAAAGAACGGAATCGAACCCCCTGGCGATATTCGACGAAAAATCTCACGCCGAACCTCATTTTGTCGTCCAGAGAATTCAATCAACTTATTTGATAAGGGATCCTCTAACGTTGTCTTTTTATTCGCATGTGGATACGCAAGACGATACGACGTGACAGCCCACACATTCACACAGCTGGCAAACGGCCGTGAGTGACGAGATTCTGATCCCATTGGGCACACAACATAGCGACTCCGTGATAAATCACTTCGAGATACGGATCGGCGTCGCGCGATCAATATCAAACACGTCACAAACACGCTGGATTCCAATGCAGGCCCTAATATCCCTGCAGGGTAGAAAAGAAAAGAAATACTTACAGATCATAGTGTTGGTTCCATTTGGGATCCAGAGTGTTTTTGCATGTTTCCGTGGAGTGACACTGGCCCGAACCATCCACGCTGATCTTGGCGAACGGGTCGGGAAGTCCTGCAAAGGAACAAGCGCCATATCAAGGTCAAGGTCACGACCAGGGCTGATGGGGTTATTAACCACGTGCGCAGTATATCGCCGTCTTAAAATAGTAGAACTATCAAGATTTTAATTCAGTGAATACTACATTTCAATGACTTAATAATTATAATCAAAGGCTAAATGTTCAAAATAAAGTGTGTATTACGTGCAGGACGCGGCGTGGGGGAGACTCGACGGGTGAGGGTGCAGGACACGGCGTGGGGGAGAATCGACGGGTAAGGTTGCAGGATACGGCGTGGGGGAGAATCGACGGGTGAGGGTGCAGGACACGGCGTGGGGGAGAATCGACGGGTGAGGGTGCAGGACACGGCGTGGGGGAGAATCGACGGGTAAGGGTGCAGGACGCGACGTGGGGGAGAATCGACGGGTGATGGTGCCGGATACGGCGTGGGGGAGAATCGACGGGTAAGGGTGCAGGACACGGCGTCGGGGAGAATCGACGGGTAAGGGTGCAGGACGCGACGTGGGGGAGAATCGACGGGTGATGGTGCCGGATACGGCGTGGGGGAGAATCGACGGGTAAGGGTGCAGGACACGGCGTGGGGGAGAATAGACCGGTAAGGGTGCAGGACACGGCGTGGGGGAGAATCGACGGGTAAGGGTGCAGGACGCGGCGTGGGGGAGAATAGACCGGTAAGGGTGCAGGACACGGCGTCGGGGAGAATCGACGGGTAAGGGTGCAGGGCACGGCGTGGGGGAGAATCGACGGGTGAGGGTGCAGGACACGGCGTGGGGGAGAATCGACGGGTAAGGGTGCAGGACGCGGCGTGGGGGAGAATCGACGGGTAAGGGTGCAGGACGCGACGTGGGGGAGAATCGACGGGTAAGGGTGCAGGACACGGCGTGGGGGAGAATCGACGGGCAAGGGTGCAGGACGCGACGTGGGGGAGAATCGACGGGTAAGGCTTCTTCGTAGTAACAACACCGGCCTAAATTAAAACTTTGACATAACGTCAGCCATAACACATTTAAATATATTATATTAACTTTCTTGACGTATACCGCGGTCGTTCCTTTATTCAAGCTGTATCTGAGTGCTCACAGCGGCGGTTAGCGCCCTGCCAGTGACGCCAATAAGTCAGGCCGCAGCATCGTAACCCGATGGCCACCTACCTACCTACGCAGAGCCACAGCCAGGGGCAACAACACTTCCCACGAAACAAAGACACCGCCCGCGAGAGGTCATCACGTACTTCCCCAACGCCGCTACACGTAACGCGACCACCGGAAGGGACGGCGCGACCGGAAGGGGCCGAGAAGGCAAGGCAGGTGTCTGTAGCACTGTCTATATATAAGCACAGTGGATGGAGCGCGGTGCTTTTGATAAAGACGCCGTCCATCCCCTAGCATTGCGCAGGTTGGCGCTCGCGGCGAGGGTGCAGCACGGGCCCCGACCGGCCGACCGACCCACAGACAGAATACACACGTGGTTACTATCAGTGTCTTGTTACGTAACCGATTACGCGCCTCTCATCACTGCCGGCAAAGCGGGTCACGTTGTTACCTGAGGTAACGACGGCGAGCGTTACGTGGGCCTTGTACATGTTAGGGAGCTGGGTGCGGGAGGACGAGACAACGCATAAAGAACAAGACTACCACAGGCGTTCGGGACCGATATTATTATACAAGAATCGTATGACGCAACAACCAGCAGAGGTCAATCTCATGTAGCGCAAGGGCAAACCGACTAATGGACTAATAGGGGTCTGGAAGGGCTAAATGGCGAGACGCGACACAGGCATATTTTAAAAAATCGACATTCGACATCGACCCCCAAATTCCGACACTGAGGATCTGAACAAGCGACGACGACACCAGTTTTGGAAGAAACGACACTGAACTTAGCCAAAAGGCGACACGGAACCTCGTGAAAAATCGACATTCGACACTGAGTATTTTGAAAAATCGAAACCGGAAACTGGACCGCCACCCCCCCCCCCCCCCACCACATTCAAGACCCCTACTAATATTATTTATCAAAGCCAGAACCTGATAGAAATTACCAAAGTCCAGCAGGATGCGGGTAAATTTATTTTTCATACCCTAATCACTTTCTTGGTAAACACATGCAGTTGACAATAAGTGGGTCTCCCATGCATTACTGGCTGTATATAATGATTCAAGAAGCATAAAAAATTACCTAAACCATATTAGGCAAAAAGGGAGGGATAATGCTATGGACGTGACAGCCGCACTGCTGTGAAAAGTTAGTCTACGGGATCTGTATAATGCACAAACATTTGCCCGGGTAGGGTTTCGAACCACGCACCGGCCGCTTAGGCTGGCCAAGAGCACACTCGACAAATAGCCGAACGCCGCGCTCAGTGAAACCTCAGATCGGATGTGGAGCCAAGGCTTTGGCTGCGGGCTGGTCTTATATAGCCATCAATGTGAAACTGGCGACCCCTTGCGGTCTCGTATGCCACCGACCTGCTGTTACAGGGCTGGCGGCTATAACAGTCGTTATTATGTCATTGATGAAGGAATTAGTGGGGGGTTTTCACCTAAACTGGGCCAAAGGTCATGCAGGGATATTATTCCGTCATTAATCACGATAAATATAGAATAGGCACAACAACGTTTCTTCCATAGAAAAAATACGGACATTCGCATATAAGCACCAGTACTTACGGAAAAAGTCCTTCTTGGCCAAGTTTTTTGCACATAATACTGAAACAGAGAGAAACACAGATGATAAGTATCAATAATTGAGTAGCTCATCATTTAATATAATCGTTGTCAAACGTCTAGCTTTTTAACGTTGTCAGTAATGTAGAGCAGCGTAGCATATAGACTAACGATTCATTGATGGCAACCACAGCGCTACATGCAGATACGCATTCATCACACTCACGGCCAAATCACTGATACTATATATGAAGAACACCCTGTCAGCTGCTAGGTTTTCGGAATGTGCGTTAGACGGTAGGTGCGGGTTTTTTTTTCTATTCATATAAAGAGAACTACAACCTGTAAATTGTCACACACAGAAAGCGTAATAGCAATTACCCGGTCCGCAATTCGGAGATGTGCCGACGTAAGCCACACCTAGCTTGTGTATTTTAGGTATAGGAAGATAGGTACACGGAACATGTCCCCTATTGGAGAGTGTGTATTATAGGTATACTGGAGCATGTCCGACAAAGAGGGTGAGTATTGTAGGTACACGGAACATGTCCGCCCATGAGGGTGTGTATTATAGACACACGGAACATGTCCGCCAAAGAGGGTGTGTATTATAGGTACACGGAACATGTCCGCCAAAGAGAGGGTGTATTATAGGTACACTGAACATGGCCGCCAAAGAGGGTGTGTATTATAGACAGCATGTTCGCCAAAGAGGTTGTGTATTATAGGTATGCGGAAAATGTCCGCCAAAGATGGTGCGTATTATAGATATACGGAGCAAGTCCGCCAAAGAGGGTGTGTATTATAGACACACGGAACATGTCCGCCAAAGAGGGTGCGTATTATAGGTATACGGAGCATGTCCGCCAAAGAGGGTGTGTATTATAGACACACGGAATATGTCCGCAAAAGAAGGTGTGTATTATAGACACGCGGAACATGTCCGCCAAAGAGGGTGTGTTTTATAGACACACCGAGCATGTCCGCCAAAGAGGGTTTGTATTATAGGTACACGGAACATGTCCGCCAAAGAGGGGGTGTATTATAGGTACACTGAACATGGCCGCCAAAGAGGGTGTGTATTATAGACACGCGGAACATGTCCGCCAAAGAGGGTGTGTATTATAGACACACCGAGCATGTCGGCCAAAGAGGGTTTGTATTATAGGTACACGGAACATGTCCGCCATAGAGGGTGTGTATTATAGGTACACTGAACATAGCCGCCAAAGAGGGTGTGTATTATAGACACACGGAACATGTCCGCCAAAAGAGAGTGTGTATTATAGATACACGGAACATGTCCGCCAAAAAGGGTGTGTATTATAGACACACGGAACATGTCCGCCAAAGAGTGTGTATGATAGACACACGGAACATGTCCGCCAAAGAGAGTGTGTATTATTGACACACGGAACATGTCCGCCAAAGACAGTTAGCATTATAGGTAAACAAAACAATTAAGTCAAAGATAGTGCGTATTATAGGTAAACAAAATATGTCCGCCAAAGCGGGTGTGTATAAAAGTTACACCGAACATGTCCTTGATATTGTATTATAGGTATACGGAACATGCTTGCCAAAGAGGGTGTGTTTTACAAACACGCGGACCACGTCTGCCATCGACCGCAGACCAACAGGTTGCAGAGTCACACCCAACCTGTGTCGGGGGCCGTTTCAACCTTTCATCTCATTGTCCCAGACGCTCATTGGCCCAAGTTAACCTTGCTGCTTAAGCTGCATTAAACACCAACCATGCCATCCGTCTCCCATTTGTTTTTTCCACACAGGCGGCTGTAACAGTTGTGAGGTTTCTGATTCGTAACGGGGCGCGTTGCAACGATTCGGGTAAGGGTAAAACCTGGGGCGGTCTGGGGGGACGAGGCACAATCCGTGCAGTCCCGGGGAGACCCATCCACTACCATGGATCACAGATGTGTGGTGATCCCAAAGCAGGAGAAGCAGGAGGCTGCGGGCAACGGTGGATGGGGGGGGGGGGGAGAGGCAAAGCTCGGAGGAGGGACGGGGGGAGATGGGAGATGGGAGACGGTCAGGGTAGAAAACAGCGCCAGCCTTATCCCAGAGCTACTTGCGCATGTAATGGATCGTCTAGCTTGATGTTGTTTTCCGCTGTCAGAATTTGCGAAAACTTTAGTTTGAGACATGTATGCTACCCTGCTGGGAATGACCCAGTTCGATCCCCTCCGAGTGTGTATTTAGGGAGAGCACCATCTGGCTGTGGTAGAGCTAACAAGTAGTCCGGTGATGGCCACACCATGCAGACCGCACTAATGAAAAATCACTAATCAAGTTGCGTTGGGAGAATGAGGCACAACATCTCACCAGTTCTCCCCTCTCCCCTATACCACAGTCATTAAAAGCGTCACTCACCGCCTTCAATGACCAATGGAATTGTCCAGAAATCTCAAACATGCGTGTCCAATTAAGACATGCGACGTCTAATGCACACAAAATGTGCACTCCACCAGGCCGATACGGCACACACATGGGCGTGATCGCAGAGGGGCTAGCGACAGTATTTTAGCAAAAGTTAAGAAGTATAGAAGGGTGCAAAGGGTTTGTGGATACAAGAAAAATATCAATGTGACGAACTGTTATAAATGTTAATAGAGCTTTTCTCTGTTTATGATCAAGTTTCTTGTAACAACAAATGTCAAACATATGTTTCCCACAAGGTACTCACTGGGGACTTTGCAAACCATTTCACATGTAACCCAGGGGAAATTTATATGAACCATGCATACACATATACATGATCGATATCTGGCAAATAAAGCATTGCACATGCCCAGGAAAACCACAACCACACCAAAAATGAGTTTGAATCAATGATATGGCATTAACTATAAGATTTCCATTGAGGAATTTTAGTCACATCAGTGTCAGCATCTCGCAAGATAATATTTTCACAGCCGTCAGAATAATAAAGTCTGGAGAGAGAGCAAAGCCCATTGAGGCTGCAAGGCTACATTGAGGCCCTCTTTGTCACCTGTCGTGAATACGCCGAGCCGGCCGTTAGCAACGCATTTGGAGCACTCTAATTAACCTTGACCCCCGCTGACCTTACCGGACGCTGCGCGGGCACAGCACACCCACACACGTTCTCTCCCCCCAACCGTACCCTTACCCAGTTGGGTGACAGACGCTTAGTACACGCCAGGCACAAAGGCGCAATCGCTCAGCCTCAAAACTATGCCAGGACAAGTATTCAACCTTGGTATCCCAACGGGAAGGCTTCGCTTGAACGGCCACACACCCAAACACCCCGGCGAACGGTGCGCGGGTGGGCGAGAGGTGGCCGGAGCGGCTAAACGTGCCGTGTCATCCAGCAACACTGGCGATCTCTGCAGTATCGTACGCAAACACCTTTACAAAATGCCAGTGGTATTAATTACCGCTCAGACGACTGTGCAAATAATGTTTGGCCACTCATAAGTTTATGTTCACATCACAACTTTACCAAGCAAGCAGGCCAGGGAATGCACTTGTAAGTTTATTGAGCGATACAACCACTACAGGGGTCTGACAGGGAATAAGGTGGTTGGTGATAGGTATATATATCAGCTGCATACACGAGGCAATAACGGCAAATAGGGTCGAATCTGATCAATAACATGCTTAAAAAAGACCAAGGGTATTAAAGAAAATAATGAGAGATAAACTTCGAATAATAATCTAGGGATTAGATCTACCCAGTAGTAGTCTGTCTCAAGGATGGAGTGAGATATTCACCGGTTTTCATTGTCATTCTACACATTGTATTTGTACCCATCAATAAAAAAAACCCAAGAAACATTGGAATAACAGTCTAAGCATCAATAATTTTAAGGCATGCCATGCAAAAGGTAGAGAGAGGGCAAATAATAAAGGGTAAAGTTGGAAGCACTATTTTGGTAATGTAACACAGAGACCATATTTGGTTTAAGTGCGTCATGTATTGCTGTATCGCAAGGTAGTTTCATGGGCTATATCTCGACTTTAAATGGCATTTAGGAATAGTAGAACATCACCAATAATAAGTATTCCATACAAGTTCCTGTAAGCTCTTACCTTTCAGGGAGGGAGTACAAAGTTGATTACCGGTAGTTGTACTTAAACTAAGTATGTCACTAATGTATATGAATGATTCTTCTTTGTTAAACCACAAGGGGGAAGCAGAGTATAACAGTAGAATAACGAAAAATACTGTTCTATACATTCTAAAACTGTGTGACATCATGCCTTTGTCTGAAGTGCTCATTATCCATAAGAATGCACAAGGAAACAGACCTAGCCATGTTTTAATGTAAGTGTGCATTATTATTTAATTACTGAATGGCAAAACAATGCATTATCTTGATCATGAACACCGGTTGTTATTGTTGATTCTCTTGACTCTGCTAAGTGTCACTGTAATCAGATGAGCCGAGGTGAGCCAGCTGGTCTGCACTATTGATAATTTAGTGTACATTTCTCTATATATCTCTAGGTTTCAAAAATGTGTAAAGAAATTCAACCTTGGTACTTTATAATATATATTTATTGAAAGTGTCATCCAATGATGTTATTGCAAACAGTTAAAAGCACCGTTTAAATTAATATTTAAATAAAAATTTGGCAGGCAAGGGTTTTGTTAGATCGGAGGGAGGCATTTTCACTGTAGGAAGCAGTAAACCCTATGGTTGGAAAAAAAAGTATCGAAACTCTGGAAAACTGTGATACAAATGACCATGGTTTGGCATGCACCTGTGCTGTACCACAATATATTTCTTATTATGTTTTTAAACAGCCAATCCAGATAGCAAGTATATCTCTGTACATAATCACAAAGGTACTCCAAATGTGCTGCAGAATGCAGGTCAGATTTTTATCACAGGCCTAAAATGTGCCCCAGCATGTTAGGAGCTGTTGGATGTTAATCATACGTTGGTAAAGATTTTGTGTAAAGCTGCATGAAATAACAGCGTCGGGACAAGTCCTAGCCAGCCAAACAGGATGAGGCTGGGACAGTTAGATGGGCACATCAAATCCCGCCTTGTGGCTAGAAAGACATGTGATTGGTTGGATGGTGGGATGATGTTGCCAAGGAAGTGAGGCTGGAATAGGTAGATAGGCACGTTGCGACCCGCCTTAGAGAAAGAAAGATGTGTGATTGGTTGGCTGGGGGTATAAGTATGTGTCAATATCGATACAGAACATTGAGGTACCGGCTGCACAGAGACAGGAGAGTGTACTCAGCTGTTTGTACCAGATGTGTTAACATCAAGAAAATATTGATGCATAGTAGGAATGGTTTGACTCACTGCAAAGAACAAAGTTATAAAGGTGATTATTTATATGAAAATAGAATGGTACAAAATTAGAAATGGGTAGATTGACAAAAGGGTTCAATATTGAAAAATAATAATCTTATATATAATTAATAAACATTGCTAAACAGTAGATATATTTATTTATTATTGAGAAATGCTCTGGCATATGAGACTGAATAAATTGGGCTTTGGAATAGTGAATTTTGAGGTTAATTTATATGAAAGACGCAAGAATCATGCTGTTGCCACTGGGAATCAAACCCAGAACCACACGCTCTGCATGCTGGCAGCTCGAACCACTGAGATATAGCTACCTGTGGCAAACTGACCAAGTTGTTCAATCTAAATGGTCAAAATACAACTGTGAACTTAAGTAACTAATCCCACTAAACAGACCTCAAGGCACAGCTATATAATTTATTGAGAAATGTTCTCTGGCAGCTATTAATGCTCTACTTAGAAATGCTGATGCCTTGACATAGCTCAACTATGACTCTTAAAATATACTTGTCCAGTAGTTAAATGTTTACTTGTGTCCCCGAAAAAAGTTTGTTACATTAAAGTATTTGTACCACAGAGGAAATAATTCTAATTGGTATGAAATATAAGTATCTTATAATTAATTTGACAGGCTGCAGCAAAAACTTGTACCACTTCAAAGAGCACCATCCTTATTTGGAAAACTTTTGCACTTGTCCAGTAAGCACTTGACCTGTCGGATGAGTACAGGAAATTATTGACTTGGTCGACAGGAAAAATCACTTGTCCCAGACAAGTTTTAAAGTGTTCGTACCGTGCCAAAACAACTTTAGCTCATATTAATCTTCTGTATTTCCACGCTTATATTATCGAGCTGTAATGCCCCAAATAGTAGAAGGTATACTTTTTCCACTTGTTTTCGCACTTACCAGTTTAACTTCTGCGAGTGAGGAAAGTGACGTCAAAGGGGAATACAAACGCATGTGCTTTTATATTGAGACTCGGATTCTGTCTGCTCATTAGCTTGAACTCGAAACGCACTCAACCATGAAAACAATACACACCCTCGACCACAGATGTCCATGCACTGCATCAAATCTCACCTGTCAATCTTGTGACATCATTAGGGAATTTTTAAATAACGCTCAGATACAATGCTCCCAGAAATAAATCCGCAGGACCTCACTTTTGCTATTTTAACGAACCCGTTATAGTGATATCGTAGAATAAAAACTGTAAACTCCCATTAAAACAAATTGTTATTTGTTTATCTTCCCTAAACCAAGTAAACCCTGAGCAAGACAAAATTGTGGCATGAACACTAATGCAGAGCCCTGCTTCATGGCTTGTGACTGAGTCTGTTATATGCAAGTCCTGTGACTTGAGATGATTTGACGATAACTCAATGAGATTGCGTCATCCTAGGGTGAAAATGACGTAAAATGTAAAATCTGGATTATGTCTTCGGTCTTCTCCAATGATCTTGACCTTAACAATTGACTTTACTGACTTTATTTATGACGTATTTAGCCCCTCAGATCCAGATTCGACACCTTAGATCTAAATTGATCCCTCAGATCTATATTTGGTATATTTGATACCTCAGATCCGGCAGCTCTAAAACTGTCGCTATAGTGAGCATCCTCTCAATTGTTGGCCCCATCCCAAAAGTAAAGATGGGCAAAGTTACAGAACGACATGTTGCATTTTAGACCTACATACACAAACAAACAAACGTACTGATAGATCGATTTTACGTCATAATAAAAGAAAAGTCACGTGTCACTAACATTGTGACAAGGAGACTGCCTCATTATCAATATCACTCAGTCTCAGGGTCAGATCTAGATTAGCCCCATGTGACTTTATTGGTTTCACGCAATGGGACTAGATATGCTGAAAAAGGGCTAGCTAGTTTTGAGTAATGGCCTAGCTTTTTTTTGGCTGTAAAAAGGGGGGCCAGCGCTGGGTTGGCCCCAGACCCCTGGATTAGCCCCTGTCACTAAAGATGAAGTGTCAGATAATCAGTGACCAGCTGACTGACTACGCTACACACCTAGCGCACCCACTTCGCCTTAATCTTTGGCAACACAAGACAATGACAATGTCATTCACATATAGCACTACAGTCTACACTACACACTTAACACTCAGTAACACTGGACTACTCTACAGTGACACAGTACACTGGGCACTGCACTGTGTATGTAGTGTACCGTCTGCAGTACAGTGTCAGTGACACAGCACAGGAAAACTTGTCATATTCTGCAACACATACAAAATTAACACCCTGCATAGTATACTTGTCGGGATACAGTTGTGGCAAAATCCGCAATATGATATCAAGAAATGGTCAACCAGATGCCCACCAAAGTATTTCCCTTGTGTATTCGACCCAACTCCCAAGTTCCCAGACAAGCGGAGTTTCGCAAGGCAACGGAAGCCATGTTAGGGCACCACGCTGGGCACCTGTTCTCTTCTCCTTGGGCGCATTCAAATATTTTACGAGTAACAAAGGCAATCTGGAGCCGAAAGGAAGGATAAATAACATACCTGTAAGTCTAATCTTCATTGGGCCATTTCTTCGGCTGTTATGACTGGCCATGACTTTATTTATGCTATTTGATAGATCCTCATTTCTGTAGTATTTTGGTCCTGCGTAAGAATATTCCTCGTCGCTGGACACGAACTATTTTCCGTTCGTTGCTGTCAAGCGGAAGACTTTCCGTTGAGTCTGTCATTCGCCAGAGGGCGCCACTTCTGTTTATGGCGCGAGTTGAGTTTCGTAAAGTCAAAATTGTGCTGCGAATCCAGGGCTTTTTTGCTGAGGTAACAGAGATTCGGGTGTGTGGCACTCGACGCAGAAACTCCATCTGTCATTGGTCTTTAAATAGATAATGCAATATGTTGCTGCCATTTTCCTTAGAAATTGGGTATTTACTCTAATAGGTGTTTGTGGGCGATATTAAATACACTTCAGGATCCGTTCCTTTAGCCTCATCCCTTATAGTTACAGCAGACAGGCTCCATCTATAGTTACCGCCGAAAAGCCTCATCTTTTATATATAGTTGCCGCCGACTCACAAGTGCATATACTTTAGTCGGCGTTTGTCGGCGGTAAATTATACAAGAGAACTTGATATAGGCTTGGCGGCCGCAAAGAAAGTTCGTTAGTCGGCGGTAAGTGCAAGAGAATAAGCTTGTCGGCAAAGAGTTATATATCGTTAGTCGGCAGTTGTCGACGGTAAATACAAGAGAACTTTATATAGGCTTGTCGGCAAAGGGTTATCGTTAGTCTGCGGTAAATGCAAAAGAATAGGCTTGTCGGCAAAGAGTTATCGTTTGTCGGCGGTAAATACAAGAGAACTTTATATAGGCTCGTCGGCAAAGAGGGTTATCGTTAGTAAATTCTAAGGCAATGCCAATGCTAAGGCAATGCTAAGGCAATGCCAATGCCATGCCAATGCCATGGCAATGCCAATGCCATGGCTAGGACATTTTGAGCAATAATAGGAATGTCGGATTAGGTCAAAAACAACAATCACTATAATCAAAATATGTTGTCTATCCACATCACAGCTTTATCGGATTTAAAGAATACCATGTGGAGATTCTTTGGTTTTTGGAGACTGGAAGAGTGCCTTGCAGATCTCTAGCATAGGTGTTGGCTGTGAGTCCAGACCTCCCGCTCGGAATGCCATTTTTCCGCGCGAAGTTGGAATCTGGGCTGATTCGGAATTGGCGCTGCGCATTTTTGGAATTCCCATTCAGCGCAACCGGCAACGGCGCGATCCCGGGATATTTGAAAAATCTCCACCAACCCAACAGACAGTTGACCTGGAAGACTGAAAACACTCAGCGTATATTTAGCCACTCTCTTTACTGCTATAGGCCCAACCATTACTGATTAAATTAAAGCTTAATGCTATTACAGGCATTATACCTTAGCCCACCTTTCCTATGGCAGAAAGCCAATAACAATAAGGGGCAATTAAGGCTTGCTTTGGACCACCAAACCCTGTTATCAGTACTGAAGACCACAAAAGCATATAGTTGGCGGGAAAGATTTAATGTGATGCTAAATGTTATTCAAGATGCTGAACAGGTAATTGGGTTGGAATTCGCCAGAAGCAGATATGGCTAGAATCATTTAACTTGGTTCCATAAAAAATATCAGAATTTCTATTTGAGCCAGAACTATATGATTCTAACTCGATCCAGCTATTGTTGTATTGTATTGTAATTTTTAATATAATTGGGCCAGAACCGTGTAAGAATAAAGCCAATTGCATGTATCATTAGTATTATTATTAAAATGCAGAAAGGTTGAATTCCACACGATTCCGATATGGCCGCGCCATGTGGGAATTCTCAGATGGCGCACATGGCGCGGATCACGACAAACTTCAACTTGATATTTTAAATGATGAAACTGCAGATCTGGGCCGAGTTTCGCATTACGGTCTACCGCTGCGTACATATTTGGTCACTGTGACATATCCGACTGGGCAGTTTTGTGAGAACGTACGTACAAATTGTATTGGACTAGAAGCGGAAGTGGCGAGTTTTGCGAACCATTCTAATGGGAGCACCTCGGTCTTTCCTTACAGTGGAACATGGTGGCCGGTGGGGGGGGGGGGGGGGGGGTGGCGACTGACGGATCCACTGGAGGTGGAGGGGGATTTTTGGTTTAATGCCACTTGTATGCACATAGGCTAGCTAGGCTCCCTTTTTGTATGTTTAGGTCTGTGAGTTAGGTGTGGACCTACCATATCAATTGTGGACGCTTTTTTCTTACTGGATAGGGGTGGTGGGGGGGGGCACGCACTTTTCCCCGTAGGAAAGTCGTCAGTTCATTGCAGATCCCTTTTCCCGCGTGCACGAAACCGGTATAAAACAACAATTAGCCTGTTCATTGTTTACTGCTCAAGGGGCGGACCATTTTATTAGATATCCAGAAGGGAGGGGGGGGGAGCATATTTTTAAAAAACTGAGATCTGGCCTTGGAAATGAAAAACATATATATATATATGCTTAAATTTGTTCACCGAGAAATATTATCTGGGCACAAATATAACTGGTTAAGTTAAACAAAAAATTCTGAAGAATCGTCGTCCAGATTTTAATATTATCATTTAATAATCTTCCAGGTCGAAATGTTCTGCATTTACAGCAAAATGCTAATCTCCTATCCTATTCTCGCTATGTAAAGGCTCGGACAGGATATGGGAGACTTGTCCTGAGATATACCCATCTCGCATTCGAACAAATGCCATTAAGCTTATCATCTTTCGCAGACTACGGATGCCAACCAGGCAGAGTGCCGTCAAGGCGTGAAATGAATGATTTTGCTTTGCAAACGGACTGTTGGTAATTCCCCGGACGATATTTGTCCGACGTCGGTATTTGATTGGCACGTCGACTAACCCCTCGTATGCCTCGGCTGGCGACGACTGTTAGACCTTGTATAATGGTTTTACTCAGTGTTTACCTTTTTTAATATTTCGCTTACGTCGTACTTGCCACGGACTTACGTCGGACTTGCCACGGACTTACGTCGGACTTGCCACGGACTTACGTCGGACTTGCCACGGACTTACGTCGATCGTGAACTACCTACCGCCCGAGTAGTTCTACATATTCGCCACGCGATCCTAATTAAACAGTTGTCCACACAGGACATTTTCAACTGCATCATGACTTTTGAACTAGTTTTTCTGTTATTCACACAACTTAATCATTTTCTTTATTTAATTGCGTCCGACGTGCCTGCATATGGTATAAATGCAAGGAAATAAAGTCTCAATTATGTCATAAAACAATTTCCCGATATATTTTACTTCCTTCCAGTACTAACTCGAGCGTCCGCCCACAAACTGTCTTGCCTCCTTGCTCATCGATGAGGGTTGACGTGTGCTGTGACGTCACTGCACGGAATTCCGTACATAAAATGGTGGCTGTTCACAGACGTCGTTCGCGCGGACGAAAGGCTGTGGTTGACAATTCTGACCTGCCGTATCAATTCATCATATTATTATTTTTCTGGTCAAGCCGTGGCAATTTTTCTTCCCTGACATTTTTACTGACGATTTAATTTATCTGTAACTCATAATCCGTTTGTAGTCGATGAAATACACTATGCTGTATGTAAAAATTAGCGATCCCCATGCAATTAGAATATGCGACGTTTTATTACATTTTGCATTGCATTGAAACATTGTTGGCAACCATAAATATTTAGCAAATTATTAAGGTTACTTATATATAGATTTATATTTTGACTATCAAAGGGTACAATTTTAAGGATGAAATGCAGGCAGATAATACAAGAAAACAGCTGATTATAATGCCAATGCGATTGTAATGTGTTTCACTGCGCTGTGCGTAGCAGGAAAGCGGTCACATTTCTGGTTTGTTGATGTTCGTCAGTACGGAAATAATTATCTTTCTGGAACTTATTTTGTATGGAGATATTAGGCATGTAATTTAGGAATATATATTTTACAGATAAATATTGGCCGTTATACACACTTTTCAATGCCAATTTGAGTGCACTCTCGTTACATGGGTCGTGTTGTGGCTTGTTGCGTAGCAACCAGGCATGCCGAGCTGGGATGATGCAGAACAGACAGGACTGCTAAACTCTTCTTAACCTGGTGAACTATAAGTTGTGATTTCATTAAACTTAAAGGGAAGTTCATTGAGATATTTTTTGGTTTGTTCTGTGAATAACCATGTTATAGAGCCAACCTAACCGTGACAAAAGAAACATTGAAGCCGGGCACCTGAACCAACTGCAAACGCACGCATGGCAGACGCATGCGGGAATTGGTTTTCGACCAAAAACACCCAGTGATTATTTTTGACGATGTCACCAGGGGTATCTGGAACGGTCGGTTATGAGTCTATCCACGATACACCCGCAACCGTGGGGAAAGCGTTTATATGCTACTAAGACGGAAAAAAGGCGGTCTACTTGCACCATATAATGTTTTTTTCTTGTAATACATATACTAATGAGACAGAAGAAACACTGCCATAATATTATATCAATATTAAGTAACATTTCCATATAGATTAAGTCGGTAATGAAAGCCAATTTTGTGATCCAAAACGTGACGTGAATATACACCTCTCGCAATAAGTTTACAAATAATTAACCCAAATATTTAACCTCAACGTTGAATTAATGTAGTTCAAGATAACGTATGAAATATTGATCGTGCTACATTTTTTTTTAATTTGCATATTTATCTTTAAATTTAAATTTAAAATTGGCGTTAGGGTCGTGACGGTCTTCCGTCAACAAGTATCACAAAGTTTTGATGTCAGGTTTAAGGAATGTGGGCATTTACAAGCACTAATCTGAGCAGATATGATAACATCGATACAATTAGTATGCATAGTAGATAGTATTCCACGGGTGCCACTTTTATTCTTCTCATGGCAAACATTCCGATTGTGTCGGAATGTATTCCGTCAACAAATCACGACCGTTCACCGCCTTTTGAAATCGCGCTTGTTCTCAACAGTTGATGCTCACACGCGCCACGTGCGGGCCGCCGGCCTTTTTCTGTTATATATGTTCGATGTCGTCACCGTTGTATGCCGTTATGTCAAGAAAATATGGCCTAACAGACGCCCGCAAGTATACTAGCTTCCGTCAATTCCGACGAATTTAAACGTCACGACCGTAACAAAATCACGACCGTGCAATACTTGAGGCACATAATCGAACAGCCTTGCGAACTTAATTATTTCTGGAATGCAGTGATTTTCTTTAGCTGGTAATCCGGCTACTCTTGATGATGTTTTCTTTAATCTGTCCAAAGTATATAATCAGCGAATGAATCGAAATACCAAGTTTGACATATCACGGTCGTGATCATGGACCGCCTGCTTGGGAAGTCCATGATCACGACCGTTCACATAACGAGTATGTCAATCGTTACGACCGCTACGAGGTCGCATGAAAAAGCGATATTTAATAGGCTTGAAAGCATGCATACCTTCAAGCGGTATCAGAAGGTAATACAGTTTTTGAACTTATCGGGAGCTGGCAATATTATGCCGAACAGGGGGAAAGAAACACACCATGGTGAAAAATGCCGTAACGGTTGTGATGCTGGACATATATTAAGTTGTCCAAAATCACGACCGTGATTGGTTGTCAGAAGAACCTTTCCAAAACAGATTGGAAGTTACACGTAATGAGTTCACGCGAGCGGCGTTATACTACTTAGTTCATTTAGACTGTTCACGAAGTCCAATATTACAAACATTTTCGAAAAGTTAAAAAGTCGACAAACACGTAACGGCTGTGATGTTTAACATGTTAGTTTTGTCAACCATCACGATCGTGGGGACTGCAACAGTTTCTTCATAAAAGTTACTGTTTCGTGTGATAGTTTTTTCAAGACTGAAGGCCTCGGGTTCCTTCTTATTCTTGACTATAATAATAAGCTGCGTTTGATGTGTTACCGCAGGTTAGAAGACATTCGGGAATTTAGGATAGTTGATTATTTGCTTGTTGGTACTTTCTAGCGTGGACCCATCAAATGAATTGTCTGGGATGAGGGGGGCAAAACATCTATCTGATTGACCTCTAAGACATTGTGAAAAAAAAATAGCTAAAAACTAATTCGAAGAAAGGCCGATCCAGGACATCGTACCTTTCTTTCGACTGGTAGAACTTACCTATAAGTTAGTAAGTTTTTTGTGTCAACGCGAGATGATTTATTATGCCCAATTTGTGTGTTCCTGTTTTATACAATGAATGAACTAGCAAATGAACATTTTAATCATTCAATCTTTGTTTTCATCTTTCACGTTTTAGTAACAATCGAGTGTCGTTTTTTATTCGCCTTAGTCACTGACAGAAATCAGAACTATGTGGAATTCAATCAAGAGCTTAAAACTTGTTAAAAAGCAGCATTTTGCTGGGTAACTATACTATTCTTATATTGATTGCACACCGCTAATCAAAGTTAAACAATGTATGCATGCCAGGATACAACACCGGTGTAAAATGGCCAGTGGTAACGTTTGAGTCTTGTTTTCGGAAGTCAGTGTTTGGTCTACGCTTATTTCCACACGCTAACACTGACGTGGTTGGCATCCGTCCGTCTGCGAGAGACGATGGATGGCCAGTGCTGAGACCAAAATACGACCGTGACATTATTAAATGTCAAGACGTCAAGAAACCGTCGTTACAAGAACATGTCTTTATATCTCAAGAAAAAGTTTTTCGCAGCATTTGTTGTGATATTTTTATACCTCACTGCAGAAAACAACACGAGCAAGGAAAAAAAGGATATGAGGGATGTGTGACCGTCACGACCGTTACATACATGATAGTCTGATATATTTGTTATTGCATTACCTTCTGCGCCATGTAAATGTTACATTTCTATAGGAGACCAAACAATGCAACTAAATCATGGGAATTTACTTGAAAAAAGTATTTTCTAAAGTAAACTTGCGGTCATTGTTCATGTCACAAGTTACGACCGTTACAATTTTTGACATCACGACCGTTACGTTATGAAGCTGTTTTTCAACAAAACTATTAAATTTACTATATTTTATCCTTAATATTATATGAAAAGATACATTTACCCACTATTCTCCGGCAAAATTAACCGTTGGTTTGGCATTTTAAAAATTAGGGTCCATGTCACACTTTTTGCAATAGACCGTGGATACACTCTTATGTCAAAATAAGACGAAGTCAACATTTAAAGTTGCATGTCGAGTTCTTTCCCGCCAAAACTAAGCCCAGGCGAAATTTATATCAAAATTTGCAGAAAACTCGATTGTTCCATTCCATAAATTCAGAAACCTGATAAACCTCGCCGTTTCGGCTGTGGTGTGGCAAACGTGTCTAACCCGCGGCACCACAGCACTCTCTCGCGGCACTGCTACTTATAACAAAGCATCGCGAAGCACACAAACTGATGACGTTTACCACTGAAATGAAAATTTGTGATAAATTGATATCACGGGCAAGGCTAAGAGACACTATTTGGCAGTCTGGCATGGCTGGAGTATAGACAAAACCAATCTTGAATGATTCAAGGACTGATTCTTATTTGTATTTTGACCTCTTTAGTTTTGGCGGGAAAGAGCTCCACATGCAACTTTAAGGTGCTAGCGTAAGTAGAATAAGTCTCCTAATTCTATTTTATTCAGGTTCACCTTTGGCAGAGGGACTTTTTGGTGTTAGCGAAATAGTGTTTGCCGGGGGAGCGAAGGCGGTGTGTCAGAGTGATGCTGCAACAGTGTGCCCGCAGGCTGCACGTTGTGCATGTAAATCTTCGCCTGGTAGATGGCGCCATCAAATTGCTTAAAAAAAATTGACTTGACATCGTACTTATATCCTTACTGCATTGCTACGTCTATAAGTGTATGGATTCATAAGTTTGCTCATATCACAACACTACGTTGCGTCGTTTGATTTGCTAAATGTGTACTAAGTTGTATCATATATATTTACCGAGGCTACTTGGCATGAGTGACACCAAGTAACCACTTCCGCTTGTTCGACGTTTTGATTTTTGTCGACCGCATATTTGCGTCTATGCCGGTTACGATCAACTTTGACGTTAAGTTATTGTAAGTAGTTTTGTGCCTATGCTTAGAAATGGCGTATGAAATTTAAACTAACGGCAGTTGCTGTGAAAGTTGCCTGAATCATGCTGAGTGTCACTTTTCACGTCGCATGTCAAGTTTGGCGCAACCACAAACATAAACAAGCGAGGCCGACAAGTGACAAGCAATTGAACCAGCCACAGCCTGCATAATATGCTCAGATCAGTTGATGTGGCGACTGCATAGTACAAGGCCTAAATATAGAGAAGGTGGCTAGTCCCCTAGCTCAGAAATCTAGTGTGTCTGGGCTGAGATAGCCTAGTCGCGTTCTATGGTAAAATTTAGGGCATACAATAAAACACGGAAGTCACTGAGGAAGTGAGGAACTAGAATGAACTTTTGAGGAAGTACTTTTAGGGCAGATAAGGTGGCAGTTACACATATATAATTGATGTGAGCTGAAAGACTTACTTGTTTGAAAGCCATACACGAAAATCCAACTTATTTAGTATCTATTTGACAGAGATCTATCCACTTCTGTCGAGGGCTGTTATTTAAATGACAAATATCGCCGTTTACAGCCTGTGAAAGTCTCATCGGCGAACCGAAATCTCGCGCCTGTGGCTGCCAGCCGGGGTTCGAGTTGTCGGCGTGGGGTGTGACGGGAGGGGAGGGGAGGGGGGGGGTGGAGAATTACTGGCAGCGCCGACATGGCTGGCTAGTTGGTGAAGCCTGGTCAAGAGTTGGCATGGGTAGTGGTGGGGGGGGGGGGGAGGGCAGTACTAAGGATTAAGTACCTGCGGGTTTGGGGTATGGGGGTGTATCGACGCACAGTGAATAATACATTAGCTAATTATTGTCTAGACTGATTGAGCGAAGTGTCAGGTTTCACATCAAAAGCTCTCACAAGTAACCTATTAATATCACTCATTTCTCCAATTGCTAGTTTTTATTGGTGTTCAAAGACGTGTCGGTTCATTGCAACTTTTTTGCTGACAAACGAATGTTCCAATTAAGCAGAATGACTGTATTTGTTTTTGGCATATGCTGGTACCTGTGAATGCAACTTGGTTCCTCTGCTCCATTAGTATATGACTCTGCTAAAGGGCAGTCAGTCACTCCCTTTGAACTTTAGAGGACAACAGCAGCACCCTCTGTCACAGGTAATTCATGGTTACAAAGTTTGGGACCCATGCTGCAATTGGTAGCAGGACTCGCCAGGTGGTGCTGCATATGCATGGCGGTCGGTCGGGAAAAGTCACATGCACCAACATTGTGACCGAAAAAAATTAGTGTTGACACATTTTCTTGATGTCAGAAGATAGCACAAGGTATATAGAATACGGAACACTATGATTGTATGAGCCCACATTATCATAAAAGCTACAGTTAATTCCTTACTAACGTCTAAGGATTTTAACATGGACACCGTTGTGCCCCTAGAGAAGCAGGCTTGCCTGGGGGCACTTGCACCAAAAACAACCCTAGTTCTTAAGATGTAACATAGCCCACTCTGATATGGGTCCAGTCGCAGGACTAGGTTACATCCCTGTGTAATCTCTTTTCATTATGCTGTTCCTGACCAACATCTGCTCAGAATTTTCCACAGTCATAAAATGTAAAGTAACATATTCTTTATTGATTTATTACCAAATTGGGATCTGTCGTTGCATGATGCTCATATTTTGATAACTTTGTCATCTGCTGTATGATTTCTCAGCTTTTCTGGCTGAAAGGTGCCATGTTTTGATTGGAGATTAGGCGCTCTGGAGGATGTAAAGAATGAATTGTATATGACATTAAACAGCATGCTATAGATGTTCAACAATTGTTTATTTCATATGGTTTGTAAATTTGTATTGAAAACTATTTGTCACCAAGTAAATGACAATGGGAATGAATATTTGAAACCTTGGCATCACTGACCTGGCCCCATCAGCTGCAGCTTCTCGAACCATGACCAGCCACTCTACGAGTCAAGTCAAAATGGGGCACCCTGCCAACGATGACAATGGGAACCTCACTCCACCTTCCTATGAATGCAACACAGCTTGTGTATCTGTATAACTACTTAGGGTTCCATTTCACCCCTAAACTAGTATGGACTGTCACTCAAAGGTATCAGTCAGATCAGGCTGGGAAAGCTGCAAATGTAATTAAATGGTTAGATATTCAATCAGGCGGTCTGGACATCAACCTTTTGCTGAAAATGTTTGATACTATAGTGCTCCCAATACAGGTATATCAACCGGAAATTTGGGGTCTCAATACTCAATATTGCGGATGTAGCGGAAAAAGTGCAAATGAAACTTTGTAAATATATCTTAGGGGTAGGGGTTGCAACACCAAACCAAGTGGTCCTAGAGGAATTAGGTAGACTTCCAATCAGATATCACTGAGAAGAGAGCCATTAAATATTGGGTTAAATTGCTAGCAATGCTGCATAACACACTGGTCAAAGCTGTATATAACATGTTATATCAACATGACAATGTTGGGAGAACCACAAAAAACTGGGCTACACAGGTGAAGATTTGGTTATTCAGACATGGTTTCGGTTATGTGTGGATCACGCAGACAGCTGGGGACCCAGTTTGTTTCATGCAAGAGGTTTCTCAGCGAGCCAGGAATATTCTCAGTCAAAATTGGTACTCCAATGTGTGTGACAATACAAAGCTGGCACCAGAATATTGCTGCAATAAAACTCTGTTAAACCCTGAGCACTACCTCACATGTATACGATTCAAACGTTTGCATAGCCTGTATAGCAGATTCCGATGCGTGAATCATAATTTGATGATCGAAAAAGGGAGACATTTAAATTTACCCTTTCAAAAATAGCTATGCATCCATTGTCAATGCGTCGGGGTGGACGAAGTCGAGTCACAAGCTCACTTTTTACTAAAGTGCTCGTTGTGTGACGATATTCGTAAACTCTACATAAAGAACTACTATTATGCGTTCCCAACAATGGATAAATTTGTAGAGCTGATGTCCACAAACAACGAGCAAGTTATGTTTAATTTATGTAAATTTGTAAGCTTGGCTCTCCAAAGAAAATACGAGAGTGGTTATTGAAGTTTCCCACATTCACCTTTCATATCGTTTGTAGTACTGTCATGACTGTGTGTTTGTTCTCTTGTTTGTGTCTTGTTTATGTACCTTGGCTGGAGGCCAGCCTATGGTACGAAATAAACTAAACTAAACACAGCGTCACTGACCATGCGACGTGCCAACCACCTGTATTAGTATATTCATTCCTCTTTTTTTTCAGAATTATTGGATTATATACATAGCTTGAGGATGAGCCTGAATGAGGTGTTACGCCTCATCCACTGGGGGCCGATTCTGGCCCTAAGTGTCATAGGGACAATTACAACAAGCACCATCCTGGTGGACCTGCAGTGGTGGCCCCTCCACACCCCTGGAGGGGCTGTCAACATGGTCGTCTTTCTCTCCTGGGTCACAATCACTTTGTACAATTTCTTCAAAGCCGCCTTTGTTGGACCAGGTCATGTGGCATATGGATGGAAGCCTGTAAGTCCTGCATTTTGATGAAGTGTTATATACTTACTGTGTTATGTGTATTAACTATAATTTGTGAGAACTGGGGATACATGTTTTTTGCTTGAGTTTTGTCATAATCCATTCAGTTTACTGCTTAAGTTATCAGAACAAAAAATTGGCATGATGTGGGCATTCTTATCATATTTGCTCACATTCAACGGACTTAGAACACAGTTGCGTCTCCTAGAAAACTAGCAGGTATATTTCTGCTTGGTGGTGTGCAATATTTCGCTTTATTAATATTGATATATAGGCAACATGGTTTGTCATGTATATTCAAGTTCAGCATATCATGCCCACCACCTGTTGTTCTAAGTTAAGCTTGTTGGATTTACTGTGTATTAAAGTGGTTTCCTTTGAATTGACAGGAAAATAAAGAAGACTGGAAAAACCTGCAATACTGCAACCTTTGCGAGAGTTATAAAGCACCAAGGTCTCATCATTGCAGAAAATGTCAAAGGTAACATTCTCTTGTCCTTTCCTAGTACTAATGAAATCAGTAAGTCTTGTTAGTATTTCCAAATAATATTAAAATCCGAAAGGACCCTTCTGGTATTTGATAGTGATACGTTGTGCTGTCGTTAGCATCATTAACCTGGATGAATGCCAGGATACTTCCTTTCGCTGTTGCGATGTCATTAATTTTTCGCTGTTGCAAGATCATTTATTTTCCCTCGTGATGTTAAACATATCTCACAGTCAGTTTAGGTTCTTGCCTTTGGTGTTACAGATGCGTGATGAAGATGGACCATCATTGTCCATGGATTAATAACTGTGTCGGACATTTCAACCATGGCAGCTTTGCCGGCTTCCTGTTCTTCGCTCCCATCGGCTGCATGCATGCTATCGGCATCCTGGTCCCTGCCATGTACCGAGCCATTAACAGGGTGAGAAAGATGCACTGTGCATGGTATAAACCACTGGTTATTGCTGCCCATTCTACAATTCTGGCCCCGAGGAACCTTGTAAAGCTCTTCAGATTTAAATACTTTTAGTACATATTGCCTGTTAATAGAATAAGTTTCACCCATGCGTTGACACAGGTATTCAAAGAAAGAATTTGGTATTTGAGGCGTCTCACCCGGCTGTCATCATGTCAAGCTGCGATGAATAAAGTATTTTCTAATTATATAAGTATGTTATTAACTACATATCAACACTGTGTCAATCGATAAGTATGTTGTTAAAGACCCATATTTTCCATTGTGGTATGTCTTGTGTGGGGAACATGTGGTTCTCTTGTGTTATTCGTCATCTCAAGTCGGACAGTGGGCCTGTTTTTCTTTCCTTTTAACATGAACATAATTATAATAATATATCAATTTCATACAGAATTAGCATTACCAAGGTCACATGTTGTGTCCAAGAAATGCTATATGAGCAGCTTTAAATATGCAAATTAATTATGCTACCTATGTTTTTCGAAATGAGAAAGTTCAGTCTTGGTATTAAATGGTGATGGAGTTTTTGTCAAAACCGAAGTTGTTTATTTGAATTAAGCCTGGTCTTATTTGTCTATATACCGGTAATCTCTTTACAACAAAGCCTCACAAAGGGAGAGAAATCATTGAAAAGGATTAGGCGAGTGTGAGGAGTGGTCACTAGGGTAGCTCATGGACTACATGCCTCTTGTACTCTTACATCATCACTAGGGTGGGTCACAGTGTGGACAGGTGAAGAGACGGGTGACCTTAAAATGTACCAAAGTTGCAGGGCAGCCCCAGGAAAATGTTATGTTTAAGTGCAGCCAGCTTTGTAATTATTGGAGGGGTATACCAAAAAAATGCATTAATGATGGCTATCTAAAGATAATATATCTTTATCTATTACTTTTGCGTTTAATGATTTCCGCCTCATGCAAATGTTTCGTCTGAAGTTTTCCACGTGTACTACATGTATATTGTTCGTGCTTGATGTGTTCAACATGTTTTCCGTGTTTTTATGTCCTGTTTTCTTTAGGACACGTATCTGAAGGAGCAGACGCCCTCCGTACCCATTGTGACGCTGACTGAATACCCCTTTATGTGTGCTCTCTTCAGTGTCAGTCTCGGCGTCGGCGTCACCGTCGCTGTAGGCGTTCTCTTCTCCATGCAGGTAACGTGGCCACCGCCCGTCGTGGCCGCGGTGTGTTGGCAGCGCCTATATACTGTTCTCTCCACTCCAGACGCCCCGAATTCCCGGATTTGCATGATAGACGTGGTGGTGATTACCTAACACTGCTGGCACTGGGGACACAGCAGTAATGCATTAAATTGATGCACGCGTGTTTTAAGACTTCAAAGTGTGATGTGGAAATTTAAGCTCTTTCGCGCGTGTATCGGAAACGCTTTAAACATGTCAATTATTAAAGAGCTTTTTATGGTTGTTGGCATTTGAACACCAGCGGATCGATAATTATTGCGGTGTGAATGACAAATCAAAATGTCAGTGACAAGGCGCATTGTTACCCACGCCTGAAATCCCCACTACACTATTTACTTCCGGGTATGGCGATCGAATTGCATGACGGGTAGTATGATACCACCTCCATTTCCCCCTCCCCGCATTCCCCTCCCCCGCCGACCACACATTAATACAACCCATCCCGATGACATTCTTCTGTAACTATCGATCTGTTTTTTGACTCCCTTCAAGCTTTTGAAGACGTCATTACTATTTGAAAGCCTCGTTCTTTCCATTGTTGTAATGCGATAAAAAAACACACAAAAACAGGGCAAATTACGTTGGAAGATGATGAATGGTGTGTCCAGTGCCGAAGGTGACTGGTCTTATCACAGGACAGGTTGGTGTGTGTGGTGATAAGCTTTGTGCAATCCGACGACAACATTCTCTGACAGCCGTGATACGTGCAATGAAACAGCCGTGATAAGATTGATTATATCTCGAAGCTCCGCCAGAACGCGTTTTTGTAATTGCAGTACTTCACCCTTTTGTGTTTATTTTGGTACGTCACCGATGAAAGTCCTTGAAATTACTCTCCCATTACTTGTCTTAAGTGTATGATTATAATGCACGGCATAACACGAAACATGCGCACTAAGTTTGCATTTTAAACCTATGTAACCACATCACTGACTGTCACAGATGTAGTTTTCAGCAAAGGTAATTTTGCCTTTTTTGCAAGAAAATGAGGCAAAATTAGTTTCGCACTTCTGATCCTCCGTCAATTATTAATACAAGCTCATTGATTGGTTGCTAGGGCATATGTGTACGTGTACCATGGTGACAGGATAGCGGCGCATCGTGAGAATTGTTTAGTTATTCTATCCAGGAATTGGGACAAAAAATGTGTCGCAATTTTCAGATTGTCCGAGCCTGACGTGGCGGCTGGGATATCGGGACCACAAAGTCTCCCGTTGTCCTCCGTTCAACATTTAGTGATTCCCTCCTTTTTGATTTCTCGTCGGTCCCTTTTTTTTCCGGGCGTGGCCATTGTTGTTTTTCTATATATAGCGTTGTTCTATGGCGCTCTTTGTCAACCCGCCTGACGGTTACTCCTTTGTCTCCATCCTGTCACCAGACGTACTACATATACTATGGCAGTGGCAAGGAACCTCTAGTTCACTTGGGCATCAAGAGCTTTATTGGCTGTATGTTCGCCGTTGGACTGGCCATCGGCGTCATCCTCGCTGTCGGCGCCCTCTTCGTTATACAGGTAAGGCCAAGGCTATGACGTCATAACGGATCGTAGTTTAGTTTTCACTTCATGATGACGTCATCATCCTCGCTGTCGGCGCCCTCTTCTTCATACAGGTAAGGTCAAGGCTATGACGTCATAACAAATCGTAGTTTAGTTCTCACTTCATGATGACGTCATCATCCTGGCTGTCGGCGCCCTCTTCTTCATATAGGTAAGGTCAAGGCTATGACGTCATAACAAATCGTAGTTTAGTTCTCACTTCATGATGACGTCATCCTGGCTGTCGGCGCCCTCTTCTTCATATAGGTAAGGGCTATGACGTCAATACTCGTCACAGTTAAGTTTTCTCTTCATGATGACGTCATCATCAGAGTATGATCTCCTGATGACGTCATCCTGGCTGTCGACACCCTCTTCTGCCTACAAGTAAGGTCATCATGGGTCATAACTTGACCTCATGACGCGATTACTAATAATGTCCGTTCGCAACGTGTGGACTGTTTAATGCGATATCTCCCCCAAAATCTCACATCTCATAACATGGCCACACCGTGTCTAAGTGGAGTGCCAATTTGTAATCTTTATAGAATAAGGATGCCACTCCAGTGTAGGATAATATACTATGTTGGTATGAAATAAGGATAACACCCCCTTCCCAGTGTAGAATAAGGATAACACCCCCTTCCCAGTGTAGAATAAGGATACCCCCTCCCCCTTCCCAGTGTAGAATAAGGATACCCCCCCCCCTTCCCAGTGTAGAATATGGATACTGCCAGTATAGATAAGGATGCCCAACCTGATTCCTGTCGCTAGTGTATAATTATCTCGTGTTGGTATATGATGGCTACCTGTAACATTTATTGCAGGGTGACTTTAATGATTACGACACTATATCTTGATCACTCACCAACCCATATTTATGTTTTCAGGGTGTATTTGGCAAACGTCCTTAGATTGTATATATATATTTGATCATGATAAAATGTGATAATCGGAATTTCAAAGTAAATAAAAGTGCTGATTCACGTAACAGTTAAATAGTGGAAAACCTATTCACAATCTTTGCTGAATTTGACGTTGCTTAGCTAAACGAAATAAGTATATTTTTAAATTCAAATTGAATGTCATTTTTTGGTTCCAGATTCGAAGCATCATTAGAAATGAGACAGGCATTGAGACCTGGATAAAGGACAAGGTAATTATTGTCGTGTTCCTGTGGACATGCGCTTTGTCAAACTGTACATTTTGTTCTAATCTTGGCGTGGATATTGGTGATATATTCACCGCGCGGAGCTTTCTGTTGTACATGTAAATACTAAATTATGTCTAGGATATTGCAGAGCATAGACTGTAAATCTTTGATTATGTGTGGACTGTACAACTAAGTCGCAGTTTTTCCGCGCGCACAGGATTTGTAATTTTGAAAGAGGTTTTCGTCCGTTTTATGTTCCACACGATACTCTGTTGCTTCTTATTCACCCCTTACTCAGCCTAGCCTTGAACCACCCTTACCACGACCCCAACCACCTGCCTTGCCCTCACAGCCACCCTCCAGCCACCCCCGCCTTAAGCCCACGAGGAGCCTCCTAGGCTCAATTTGTGTGAGCAGACTGAGCTCCAGGTCAACCGGTTGTGGGTTCGCGCCCCCGGCACCTGTCCATGGGGCATGTTTCATTCATCCAGCGCAGATGTGTGGCCTGAAGCACCCTTTCCTTGACCCTCCCACTCTCCAGGCGTACTACCGTGACCGGGACGAGGAGGAGCCCGAGTTCGTTTTCCTCTATCACCTGAAGCACTGACTCTTTCCTTGACCCTCCCACCCTCCAGGCGTACTACCGTGACCGGGACGAGGAGGAGCCCGAGTTCGTTTTCCTCTATCACCTGAAGCACTGACTCTTTCCTTGACCCTCCCACCCTCCAGGCGTACTACCGTGACCGGGACGAGGAGGAGCCCGAGTTCGTTTTCCCCTATCACCTGAAGCACTGACTCTTTCCTTGACCCTCCCACTCTCCAGGCGTACTACCGTGACCGGGACGAGGAGGAGCCCGAGTTCGTTTTCCTCTATCACCTGAAGCACTGACTCTTTCCTTGACCCTCCCACCCTCCAGGCGTACTACCGTGACCGGGACGAGGAGGAGCCCGAGTTCGTTTTCCTCTATCACCTGAAGCACTGACTCTTTCCTTGACCCTCCCACCCTCCAGGCGTACTACCGTGACCGGGACGAGGAGGAGCCCGAGTTCGTTTTCCTCTATCACCTGAAGCACTGACTCTTTCCTTGACCCTCCCACCCTCCAGGCGTACTACCGTGACCGGGACGAGGAGGAGCCCGAGTTCGTTTTCCCCTATCACCTGAAGCACTGACTCTTTCCTTGACCCTCCCACCCTCCAGGCGTACTACCGTGACCGGGACGAGGAGGAGCCCGAGTTCGTTTTCCCCTATCACCTGAAGCACTGACTCTTTCCTTGACCCTCCCACTCTCCAGGCGTACTACCGTGACCGGGACGAGGAGGAGCCCGAGTTCGTTTTCCCCTATCACCTGAAGCACTGACTCTTTCCTTGACCCTCCCACCCTCCAGGCGTACTACCGTGACCGGGACGAGGAGGAGCCCGAGTTCGTTTTCCCCTATCACCTGAAGCACTGACTCTTTCCTTGACCCTCCCACCCTCCAGGCGTACTACCGTGACCGGGACGAGGAGGAGCCCGAGTTCGTTTTCCCCTATTACCTGGGAAAGTGGAACAACTTCAAGATGGTGTTCCACTGGTCGCCCCGCCCCGAGCTGAACGGGCTGTGGTGGCCGGTGGCCAGCGGCTGCACTCAATTCACACTCACCGTGAGTCCCCGGCACCTAGCCACTGTCTGCTAGCTGGGCCAGTACTGTCTGCCATATACCTATGATAGTTTGTTTGTTTATTGCAATTGACTGTTCGTTATATCTTCATCCATATGGTCGTTATTCGTCTATTGATTATCATTATCTGACTTCTCATAATGCGACTGGTCATAATCTGTCTATTCGTCAGCCGAATTGTCACTATCCGACTTGTCATTATCGACTTGTCATTATCCGACTTGTCATTATCCGGCTTGTCATTATCCGACTTGTCATTATCCGACTTGTCATTGTCCGACTCGTCATTATCCGACTTGTCATTATCCGACTAGTCATGAGTCATACAATGGTTGGTGAGAACAGTTAACCCTGACACGCGTTGTCCTGCTGCAGATCGAACAAATCAAACAGAAGCAGGAGAAAAAGGAGCGATCGGTGGAGTACCACGTGAAGGAGGCGTTCAGTGGCGCCCTCTGTCCAGTCACCAAGGGACTGAAGGTGTTCTGCTGTCCGCCGTGTACCGACGAGCCACGAATAGCCGTGAAGCTAGGGGAGCGCGTCATCGTGTCGCGGTGGAAAAAGTGAGTAAAGTAATAGCCTTTCAATTAAAAGCAGTAGTCTTTCCATTAAAGGCAGTAGCCTTTCAATTAATGGCAGTAGCCTTTCAATTAAAGGCAGTAGCCTTTCAATTTACGGCAGTAGCCTTTCAATTAAAGGCAGTAGCATTTCAATTAAAGGCAGTAGCCTTTCAATTAAAGGCGGTAGCCTTTCAATTAAAGGCGGTAGCCTTTCAATTAAAAGCGAGCCAAGGATTTATATCTGCTCAATCAGAGAATTATTATGCCACGGCGTTTCAGTTGGAAACGAGTAAGGGCGAAAACAAATTTAAGATTTATTGTTTTAAACGAGACAATAAACAACTTAAACAAAAATCTGCTGAAGTCCAGAAGAGTCGTTCGCTTAGAGATGGACAACGGTGGTGCCTTCTCAAGCCAGAGGATGGTCTATTGTGGCGGTTCAGTTATGAGCAGATGACAAGGCTTATGTATAACGCTTATTTCCGTTGCTCGCAAAATTACGATCTATAGTTACATTACCATGTAAAAGAAACGGTTACGAGCTCGTGACTCTTAGTGAACAGTTCATCCACCAATCTTTGGAAATTCATGTAACCACCGTGAACAATGACAGAGTTAATGTATATCTCGCCATACCTTCAGACGCATCATTTGTCTCGTCATGTGTTCTTACAGCGTTGTTTTATTAAAAGACTTCTCAAGGTACCGACATGTGAGATTTTATGGATTGTGTTTTCAGACATTGGTTGTACGGAGACAAGGTGCTCTCAGAAACGGAAGCTAAGCGTAAGTCCAGTGATGACCTCGTTATGTCCACGGAGCAATGCGCGGTGACCAATGGGATAGAGACGGGATTTGTTTTACTACCGAGACATATTATAATGCTTATCTGTAAATGTAGTTTTATTCAGAAAGAAAGCTTAATTCTATGGCCTAGGTAACCACAGTGCGAGTGTTGTATGTTGGTGTATCATGGTTCCAGGGGTGCGTAACTACAGTGCGAGTGTTGTATGTTGGTGTATCATGATTCCAGGGGTACGTAACCACATTGCGAGTGTTGTATGTTGGTGTATCATGATTCCAGGGGTACGTAACTACAGTGCGAGTGTTGTATGTTGGTGTATCATGATTCCAGGGGTACGTAACCACATTGCGAGTGTTGTATGTTGGTGTATCATGATTCCAGGGGTACGTAACTACAGTGCGAGTGTTGTATGTTGGTGTATCATGATTCCAGGGGTACGTAACTACAGTGCGAGTGTTGTATGTTGGTGTATCATGATTCCAGGGGTACGTAACTACAGTGCGAGTGTTGTATGTTGGTGTATCATGATTCCAGAGGTACGTAACTACAGTGCGAGTGTTGTATGTTGGTGTATCATGATTCCAGGGTTACGTAACTACAGTGCGAGTGTTGTATGTTGGTGTATCATGATTCCAGGGGTACGTAACCACATTGCGAGTGTTGTATGTTGGTGTATCATGATTCCAGGGGTACGTAACCACATTGCGAGTGTTGTATGTTGGTGTATCATGATTCCAGGGGTACGTAACCACATTGCGAGTGTTGTATGTTGGTGTATCATGATTCCAGGGGTACGTAACTACAGTGCGAGTGTTGTATGTTGGTGTATCATGATTCCAGGGGTACGTAACCACAGTGCGAGTGTTGTATGTTGGTGTATCATGATTCCAGGGGTACGTAACCACATTGCGAGTGTTGTATGTTGGTGTATCATGATTCCAGGGGTACGTAACTACAGTGCGAGTGTTGTATGTTGGTGTATCATGATTCCAGGGGTACGTAACTACAGTGCGAGTGTTGTATGTTGGTGTATCATGATTCCAGGGGTACGTAACTACAGTGCGAGTGTTGTATGTTGGTGTATCATGATTCCAGAGGTACGTAACTACAGTGCGAGTGTTGTATGTTGGTGTATCATGATTCCAGGGTTACGTAACTACAGTGCGAGTGTTGTATGTTGGTGTATCATGATTCCAGGGGTACGTAACCACAGTGCGAGTGTTGTATGTTAGTGTATCATGATTCCAGAGGTACGTAACTACAGTGCGAGTGTTGTATGTTGGTGTATCATGATTCCAGAGGTACGTAACCACAGTGCGAGTGTTGTATGTTGGTGTATCATGATTCCAGAGGTACGTAACTACAGTGCGAGTGTTGTATGTTGGTGTATCATGATTCCAGGGTTACGTAACCACAGTGCGAGTGTTGTATGTTGGTGTATCATGATTCCAGGGTTACGTAACTACAGTGCGAGTGTGGTATATTGGTGTATCATGATTCCAGGGGTACGTAACTACAGTGCGAGTGTTGTATGTTGGTGTATCATGATTCCAGGGGTACGTAACTACAGTGTGAGTGTTGTATGTTAGTGTATCATGATTCCAGAGGTACGTAACTACAGTGCGAGTGTGGTATATTGGTGTATCATGATTCCAGGGGTACGTAACTACAGTGCGAGTGTTGTATGTTGGTGTATCATGATTCCAGGGGTACGTAACTACAGTGTGAGTGTTGTATGTTGGTGTATCATGATTCCAGGGTTACGTAACTACAGTGCGAGTGTGGTATATTGGTGTATCATGATTCCAGGGGTACGTAACTACAGTGCGAGTGTTGTATGTTGGTGTATCATGATTCCAGGGGTACGTAACTACAGTGTGAGTGTTGTATGTTAGTGTATCATGATTCCAGGGGTACGTAACTACAGTGCGAGTGTTGTATGTTGGTGTATCATGATTCCAGGGTTACGTAACTACAGTGCGAGTGTTGTATGTTGGTGTATCATGATTCCAGGGTTACGTAACTACAGTGCGAGTGTTGTATGTTGGTGTATCATGATTCCAGGGTTACGTAACTACAGTGCGAGTGTTGTATGTTGGTGTATCATGATTCCAGGGGTACGTAACTACAGTGTGAGTGTTGTATGTTGGTGTATCATGATTCCAGGGGTACGTAACTACAGTGCGAGTGTTGTATGTTGGTGTATCATGATTCCAGGGGTACGTAACTACAGTGCGAGTGTTGTATGTTAGTGTATCATGATTCCAGATGTACGTAACTACAGTGTGAGTGTTGTATGTTGGTGTATCATGATTCCAGGGTTACGTAACTACAGTGCGAGTGTTGTATGTTGGTGTATCATGATTCCAGGGTTACGTAACTACAGTGCGAGTGTTGTATGTTGGTGTATCATGATTCCAGGGGTACGTAACTACAGTGTGAGTGTTGTATGTTGGTGTATCATGATTCCAGGGTTACGTAACTACAGTGCGAGTGTTGTATGTTGGTGTATCATGATTCCAGGGGTACGTAGCTACAGTGTGAGTGTTGTATGTTGATGTATCATGATTCCAGGGGTACGTAACTACAGTGTGAGTGTTGTATGTTGGTGTATCATGATTCCAGGGGTACGTAACTACAGTGCGAGTGTTGTATGTTGGTGTATCATGATTCCAGGGGTACGTAACTACAGTGTGAGTGTTGTATGTTGGTGTATCATGATTCCAGGGGTACGTAACTACAGTGTGAGTGTTGTATGTTGGTGTATCATGATTCCAGGGGTACGTAACTACAGTGCGAGTGTTGTATGTTGGTGTATCATGATTCCAGGGGTACGTAACTACAGTGTGAGTGTTGTATGTTGGTGTATCATGATTCCAGGGGTACGTAACTACAGTGCGAGTGTTGTATGTTAGTGTATCATGATTCCAGGGGTACGTAACTACAGTGCGAGTGTTGTATGTTGGTGTATCATGATTCCAGGGGTACGTAACTACAGTGCGAGTGTTGTATGTTGGTGTATCATGATTCCAGGGGTACGTAACTACAGTGCGAGTGTTGTATGTTGGTGTATCATGATTCCAGGGGTACGTAACTACAGTGCGAGTGTTGTATGTTGGTGTATCATGATTCCAGGGGTACGTAACTACAGTGCGAGTGTTGTATGTTGGTGTATCATGATTCCAGGGGTACGTAACTACAGTGCGAGTGTTGTATGTTGGTGTATCATGATTCCAGGGGTACGTAACTACAGTGTGAGTGTTGTATGTTGGTGTATCATGATTCCAGGGGTACGTAACTACAGTGCGAGTGTTGTATGTTGGTGTATCATGATTCCAGGGGTACGTAACTACAGTGCGAGTGTTGTATGTTGGTGTATCATGATTCCAGGGGTACGTAACTACAGTGTGAGTGTTGTATGTTGGTGTATCATGATTCCAGGGATACGTAACTACAGTGCGAGTGTTGTATGTTAGTGTATCATGATTCCAGGGGTACGTAACTACAGTGCGAGTGTTGTATGTTGGTGTATCATGATTCCAGGGGTACGTAACTGCAGTGTGAGTGTTGTATGTTGGTGTATCATGATTCCAGGGGTACGTAACTACAGTGCGAGTGTTGTATGTTGGTGTATCATGATTCCAGGGGTACGTAACTACAGTGCGAGTGTTGTATGTTGGTGTATCATGATTCCAGGGGTACGTAACCACAGTGCGGGTGTTCTATGTTGGTGTATCATGATTCCAGGGGTACGTAACTACAGTGCGAGTGTTGTATGTTGGTGTATCATGATTCCAGGGTTACGTAACTACAGTGCGAGTGTTGTATGTTGGTGTATCATGATTCCAGGGGTACGTAACTACAGTTCGAGTGTTGTATGTTGATGTATCATGATTCCAGGGGTACGTAACTACAGTGCGAGTGTTGTATGTTGGTGTATCATGATTCCAGGGGTACGTAACCACAGTTCGAGTGTTGTATGTTGATGTATCATGATTCCAGGGGTACGTAACTACAGTGCGAGTGTTGTATGTTGGTGTATCATGATTCCAGGGTTACGTAACCACAGTGCGAGTGTTGTATGTTGGTGTATCATGATTCCAGGGGTACGTAACTACAGTGCGAGTGTTGTATGTTGGTGTATCATGATTCCAGGGGTACGTAACTACAGTGCGAGTGTTGTATGTTGGTGTATCATGATTCCAGGGGTACGTAACTACAGTGCGAGTGTTCTATGTTGGTGTATCGTGATTCCAGGGGTACGTAACCACAGTGCAAGTGTTGTATGTTGGTGTATCATGATTCCAGGGGTACGTAACTACAGTGTGAGTGTTGTATGTTAGTGTATCATGATTCCAGGGGTACGTAACTACAGTGCGAGTGTTGTATGTTGGTGTATCATGATTCCAGGGTTACGTAACTACAGTGTGAGTGTTGTATGTTGGTGTATCATGATTCCAGGGGTACGTAACTACAGTGCGACTGTTGTATGTTGGTGTATCATGATTCCAGGGGTACGTAACCACAGTGCGGGTGTTCTATGTTGGTGTATCATGATTCCAGGGGTACGTAACCACAGTGCGGGTGTTCTATGTTGGTGTATCATGATTCCAGGGGTACGTAACTACAGTGCGAGTGTTGTATGTTGGTGTATCATGATTCCAGGGGTACGTAACGACAGTGCGAGTGTTGTATGTTGGTGTATCATGATTCCAGGGGTACGTAACTACAGTGCGAGTGTTGTATGTTGGTGTATCGTGATTCCAGGGGTATGTAACTACAGTGCGAGTGTTGTATGTTGGTGTATCATGATTCCAGGGGTACGTAACTACAGTGCGGGTGTTGTATGTTGGTGTATCATGATTCCAGGGGTACGTAACTACAGTGTGAGTGTTGTATGTTGGTGTATCATGATTCCAGGGGTACGTAACTACAGTGCGGGTGTTGTATGTTGGTGTATCATGATTCCAGGGGTACGTAACTACAGTGTGAGTGTTGTATGTTGGTGTATCATGATTCCAGGGGTACGTAACTACAGTGCGAGTGTTGTATGTTGGTGTATCATGATTCCAGGGGTACGTAACTACAGTGCGAGTGTTGTATGTTGGTGTATCATGATTCCAGGGGTACGTAACTACAGTGCGGGTGTTGTATGTTGGTGTATCATGATTCCAGGGGTACGTAACGACAGTGCGAGTGTTGTATGTTGGTGTATCATGATTCCAGGGGTACGTAACTACAGTGCGAGTGTTGTATGTTGGTGTATCATGATTCCAGGGGTACGTAACTACAGTGCGGGTGTTGTATGTTGGTGTATCATGATTCCAGGGGTACGTAACTACAGTGTGAGTGTTGTATGTTGGTGTATCATGATTCCAGGGGTACGTAACTACAGTGCGAGTGTTGTATGTTGGTGTATCATGATTCCAGGGGTACGTAACTACAGTGCGAGTGTTGTATGTTGGTGTATCATGATTCCAGGGGTACGTAACTACAGTGCGGGTGTTGTATGTTGGTGTATCATGATTCCAGGGGTACGTAACTACAGTGTGAGTGTTGTATGTTGGTGTATCATGATTCCAGGGGTACGTAACTACAGTGCGAGTGTTGTATGGTGGTGTATCATGATTCCAGGGGTACGTAACTACAGTGCGGGTGTTGTATGTTGGTGTATCATGATTCCAGGGGTACGTAACTACAGTGTGAGTGTTGTATGTTGGTGTATCATGATTCCAGGGGTACGTAACTACAGTGCTAGTGTTGTATGTTGGTGTATCATGATTCCAGGGGTACGTAACTGCAGTGTGAGTGTTGTATGTTGGTGTATCATGATTCCAGGGGTACGTAACTACAGGGCGAGTGTTGTATGTTGGTGTATCATGATTCCAGGGGTACGTAACCACAGTGCGAGTGTTGTATGTTGGTGTATCGTGATTCCAGGGGTACGTAACGACAGTGCGATTGTTGTATGTTGGTGTATCATGATTCCAGGGGTACGTAACCACAGTGTGAGTGTTGTATGTTGGTGTATCATGATTCCAGGGGTACGTAACTACAGTGTGAGTGTTGTATGTTGGTGTATCATGATTCCAGGGGTACGTAACTACAGTGTGAGTGTTGTATGTTGGTGTATCATGATTCCAGGGGTACCTAACCAAAGTGCGAGTGTTGTATGTTGGTGTATCATGATTCCAGGGGTACGTAACTACAGTGTGAGTGTTGTATGTTGGTGTATCATGATTCCAGGGGTACGTAACTACAGTGCGAGTGTTGTATGTTGGTGTATCATGATTCCAGGGGTACGTAACCACAGTGCGAGTGTTGTATGTTGGTGTATCGTGATTCCAGGGGTACGTAACGACAGTGCGATTGTTGTATGTTGGTGTATCATGATTCCAGGGGTACGTAACCACAGTGTGAGTGTTGTATGTTGGTGTATCATGATTCCAGGGGTACGTAACTACAGTGTGAGTGTTGTATGTTGGTGTATCATGATTCCAGGGGTACGTAACTACAGTGTGAGTGTTGTATGTTGGTGTATCATGATTCCAGGGGTACCTAACCAAAGTGCGAGTGTTGTATGTTGGTGTATCATGATTCCAGGGGTACGTAACTACAGTGTGAGTGTTGTATGTTGGTGTATCATGATTCCAGGGGTACGTAACCACAGTGCGGGTGTTGTATGTTGGTGTATCATGATTCCAGGGGTACGTAACCACAGTGTGAGTGTTGTATGTTGGTGTGTCATGATTCCAGGGGTACGTAACTACAGTGTGAGTGTTGTATGTTGGTGTATCATGATTCCAGGGGTACGTAACTACAGTGCGAGTGTTGTATGTTGGTGTATCATGATTCCAGGGGTACGTAACAACAGTGCGAGTGTTGTATGTTGGTGTATCATGATTCCAGGGTTACGTAACTACAGTGCGAGTGTTGTATGTTGGTGTATCATGATGCCAGGGTTACGTAACTACAGTGCGAGTGTTGTATGTTGGTGTATCATGATTCCAGGGGTACGTAACTACAGTGTGAGTGTTGTATGTTGGTGTATCATGATTCCAGGGGTACGTAACTACAGTGTGAGTGTTGTATGTTGGTGTATCATGATTCCAGGGGTACGTAACCACAGTGCGGGTGTTGTATGTTGGTGTATCATGATTCCAGGGGTACGTAACTACAGTGTGAGTGTTGTATGTTGGTGTATCATGATTCCAGGGTTACGTAACTACAGTGTGAGTGTTGTATGTTGGTGTATCATGATTCCAGGGGTACGTAACTACAGTGCGAGTGTTGTATGTTGGTGTATCATGATTCCAGGGGTACGTAACAACAGTGCGAGTGTTGTATGTTGGTGTACCATGATTCCAGGGGTACGTAACTACAGTGTGAGTGTTGAATGTTGGTGTATCATGATTCCAGGGGTACGTAACTACAGTGTGAGTGTTGTATGTTGGTGTATCATGATTCCAGGGGTACCTAACTACAGTGCGAGTGTTGTATGTTGGTGTATCGTGATTCCAGGGGTACGTAACTACAGTGCGAGTGTTGTATGTTGGTGTATCGTGATTCCAGGGGTACGTAACTATAGTGCGAGTGTTGTATGTTGGTGTATCATGATTCCAGGGGTACGTAACTACAGTGCAAGTGTTGTATGTTGGTGTATCATGATTCCAGGGGTACGTAACAACAGTGCGAGTGTTGTATGTTGGTGTATCATGATTCCAGGGGTACCTAACTACAGTGTGAGTGTTGTTTGTTGGTGTATCATGATTCCAGTGGTAGGTAACTACAGTGCGAGTGTTGTATGTTGGTGTATCATGATTCCAGAGGTACGTAACTACAGTGCGAGTGTTGTATGTTGGTGTATCATGATTCCAGGGGTGCGTAACTACAGTGCGAGTGTTTTATGTTGGTGTATCATGATTCCAGGGGTACGTAACCACAGTGCGAGTGTTGTATGTTGGTGTATCATGATTCCAGGGGTACGTAACCACAGTGCGAGTGTTGTATGTTGGTGTATCATGATTCCAGGGGTGCGTAACTACAGTGTGAGTGTTGCATGTTAGTGTATCATGATTCCAGGGGTATGTAACTACAGTGCGAGTGTTGTATGTTGGTGTATCATGATTCCAGGGGTGCGTAACTACAGTGCGAGTGTTGTATGTTGGTGTATCATGATTCCAGGGGTGCGTAACTACAGTGCGAGTGTTGTATGTTGGTGTATCATGATTCCAGGGGTATGTAACTACAGTGCGAGTGTTGTATGTTGGTGTATCATGATTCCAGGGGTACGTAACTACAGTGCGAGTGTTGTATGTTGGTGTATCATGATTCCAGGGGTGCGTAACTACAGTGCGAGTGTTGTATGTTGGTGTATCATGATTCCAGGGGTATGTAACTACAGTGCGAGTGTTGTATGTTGGTGTATCATGATTCCAGGGGTGCGTAACTACAGTGCGAGTGTTGTATGTTGGTGTATCATGATTCCAGGGGTGCGTAACTACAGTGCGAGTGTTTTATGTTGGTGTATCATGATTCCAGGGGTACGTAACTACAGTGTGAGTGTTGTATGTTGGTGTATCATGATTCCAGGGGTATGTAACTACAGTGCGAGTGTTGTATGTTGGTGTATCATGATTCCAGGGGTGCGTAACTACAGTGCGAGTGTTTTATGTTGGTGTATCATGATTCCAGGGGTACGTAACTACAGTGTGAGTGTTGTATGTTGGTGTATCATGATTCCAGGGGTATGTAACTACAGTGCGAGTGTTGTATGTTGGTGTATCATGATTCCAGGGGTGCGTAACTACAGTGCGAGTGTTGTATGTTGGTGTATCATGATTCCAGGGGTGCGTAACTACAGTGCGAGTGTTGTATGTTGGTGTATCATGATTCCAGGGGTGCGTAACTACAGTGCGAGTGTTTTATGTTGGTGTATCATGATTCCAGGGGTACGTAACTACAGTGTGAGTGTTGTATGTTGGTGTATCATGATTCCAGGGGTATGTAACTACAGTGCGAGTGTTGTATGTTGGTGTATCATGATTCCAGGGGTACGTAACTACAGTGCGAGTGTTGTATGTTGGTGTATCATGATTCCAGGGGTACGTAACTACAGTGCGAGTGTTGTATGTTGGTGTATCATGATTCCAGGGGTGCGTAACTACAGTGCGAGTGTTGTATGTTGGTGTATCATGATTCCAGGGGTGCGTAACTACAGTGCGAGTGTTTTATGTTGGTGTATCATGATTCCAGGGGTACGTAACGACAGTGCGAGTGTTGTATGTTGGTGTATCATGATTCCAGGGGTACGTAACTACAGTGCGAGTGTTGTATGTTGGTGTATCATGATTCCAGGGGTACGTAACTACAGTGCGAGTGTTGTATGTTGGTGTATCATGATTCCAGGGGTACGTAACTACAGTGTGAGTGTTGTATGTTGGTGTATCATGATTCCAGGGTTACGTAACTACAGTGCGAGTGTTGTATGTTGGTGTATCATGATTCCAGGGGTACGTAGCTACAGTGTGAGTGTTGTATGTTGATGTATCATGATTCCAGGGGTACGTAACTACAGTGTGAGTGTTGTATGTTGGTGTATCATGATTCCAGGGGTACGTAACTACAGTGCGAGTGTTGTATGTTGGTGTATCATGATTCCAGGGGTACGTAACTACAGTGTGAGTGTTGTATGTTGGTGTATCATGATTCCAGGGGTACGTAACTACAGTGCGAGTGTTGTATGTTGGTGTATCATGATTCCAGGGGTACGTAACTACAGTGCGAGTGTTGTATGTTGGTGTATCATGATTCCAGGGGTACGTAACTACAGTGTGAGTGTTGTATGTTGGTGTATCATGATTCCAGGGGTACGTAACTACAGTGCGAGTGTTGTATGTTAGTGTATCATGATTCCAGGGGTACGTAACTACAGTGCGAGTGTTGTATGTTGGTGTATCATGATTCCAGGGGTACGTAACTACAGTGCGAGTGTTGTATGTTGGTGTATCATGATTCCAGGGGTACGTAACTACAGTGCGAGTGTTGTATGTTGGTGTATCATGATTCCAGGGGTACGTAACTACAGTGCGAGTGTTGTATGTTGGTGTATCATGATTCCAGGGGTACGTAACTACAGTGCGAGTGTTGTATGTTGGTGTATCATGATTCCAGGGGTACGTAACTACAGTGCGAGTGTTGTATGTTGGTGTATCATGATTCCAGGGGTACGTAACTACAGTGTGAGTGTTGTATGTTGGTGTATCATGATTCCAGGGGTACGTAACTACAGTGCGAGTGTTGTATGTTGGTGTATCATGATTCCAGGGGTACGTAACTACAGTGCGAGTGTTGTATGTTGGTGTATCATGATTCCAGGGGTACGTAACTACAGTGTGAGTGTTGTATGTTGGTGTATCATGATTCCAGGGGTACGTAACTACAGTGCGAGTGTTGTATGTTAGTGTATCATGATTCCAGGGGTACGTAACTACAGTGCGAGTGTTGTATGTTGGTGTATCATGATTCCAGGGGTACGTAACTGCAGTGTGAGTGTTGTATGTTGGTGTATCATGATTCCAGGGGTACGTAACTACAGTGCGAGTGTTGTATGTTGGTGTATCATGATTCCAGGGGTACGTAACTACAGTGCGAGTGTTGTATGTTGGTGTATCATGATTCCAGGGGTACGTAACCACAGTGCGGGTGTTCTATGTTGGTGTATCATGATTCCAGGGGTACGTAACTACAGTGCGAGTGTTGTATGTTGGTGTATCATGATTCCAGGGTTACGTAACTACAGTGCGAGTGTTGTATGTTGGTGTATCATGATTCCAGGGGTACGTAACTACAGTTCGAGTGTTGTATGTTGATGTATCATGATTCCAGGGGTACGTAACTACAGTGCGAGTGTTGTATGTTGGTGTATCATGATTCCAGGGGTACGTAACCACAGTTCGAGTGTTGTATGTTGATGTATCATGATTCCAGGGGTACGTAACTACAGTGCGAGTGTTGTATGTTGGTGTATCATGATTCCAGGGTTACGTAACCACAGTGCGAGTGTTGTATGTTGGTGTATCATGATTCCAGGGGTACGTAACTACAGTGCGAGTGTTGTATGTTGGTGTATCATGATTCCAGGGGTACGTAACTACAGTGCGAGTGTTGTATGTTGGTGTATCATGATTCCAGGGGTACGTAACTACAGTGCGAGTGTTCTATGTTGGTGTATCGTGATTCCAGGGGTACGTAACCACAGTGCAAGTGTTGTATGTTGGTGTATCATGATTCCAGGGGTACGTAACTACAGTGTGAGTGTTGTATGTTAGTGTATCATGATTCCAGGGGTACGTAACTACAGTGCGAGTGTTGTATGTTGGTGTATCATGATTCCAGGGTTACGTAACTACAGTGTGAGTGTTGTATGTTGGTGTATCATGATTCCAGGGGTACGTAACTACAGTGCGACTGTTGTATGTTGGTGTATCATGATTCCAGGGGTACGTAACCACAGTGCGGGTGTTCTATGTTGGTGTATCATGATTCCAGGGGTACGTAACCACAGTGCGGGTGTTCTATGTTGGTGTATCATGATTCCAGGGGTACGTAACTACAGTGCGAGTGTTGTATGTTGGTGTATCATGATTCCAGGGGTACGTAACGACAGTGCGAGTGTTGTATGTTGGTGTATCATGATTCCAGGGGTACGTAACTACAGTGCGAGTGTTGTATGTTGGTGTATCGTGATTCCAGGGGTATGTAACTACAGTGCGAGTGTTGTATGTTGGTGTATCATGATTCCAGGGGTACGTAACTACAGTGCGGGTGTTGTATGTTGGTGTATCATGATTCCAGGGGTACGTAACTACAGTGTGAGTGTTGTATGTTGGTGTATCATGATTCCAGGGGTACGTAACTACAGTGCGGGTGTTGTATGTTGGTGTATCATGATTCCAGGGGTACGTAACTACAGTGTGAGTGTTGTATGTTGGTGTATCATGATTCCAGGGGTACGTAACTACAGTGCGAGTGTTGTATGTTGGTGTATCATGATTCCAGGGGTACGTAACTACAGTGCGAGTGTTGTATGTTGGTGTATCATGATTCCAGGGGTACGTAACTACAGTGCGGGTGTTGTATGTTGGTGTATCATGATTCCAGGGGTACGTAACGACAGTGCTAGTGTTGTATGTTGGTGTATCATGATTCCAGGGGTACGTAACTGCAGTGTGAGTGTTGTATGTTGGTGTATCATGATTCCAGGGGTACGTAACTACAGGGCGAGTGTTGTATGTTGGTGTATCATGATTCCAGGGGTACGTAACCACAGTGCGAGTGTTGTATGTTGGTGTATCGTGATTCCAGGGGTACGTAACGACAGTGCGATTGTTGTATGTTGGTGTATCATGATTCCAGGGGTACGTAACCACAGTGTGAGTGTTGTATGTTGGTGTATCATGATTCCAGGGGTACGTAACTACAGTGTGAGTGTTGTATGTTGGTGTATCATGATTCCAGGGGTACGTAACTACAGTGTGAGTGTTGTATGTTGGTGTATCATGATTCCAGGGGTACCTAACCAAAGTGCGAGTGTTGTATGTTGGTGTATCATGATTCCAGGGGTACGTAACTACAGTGTGAGTGTTGTATGTTGGTGTATCATGATTCCAGGGGTACGTAACTACAGTGCGAGTGTTGTATGTTGGTGTATCATGATTCCAGGGGTACGTAACCACAGTGCGAGTGTTGTATGTTGGTGTATCGTGATTCCAGGGGTACGTAACGACAGTGCGATTGTTGTATGTTGGTGTATCATGATTCCAGGGGTACGTAACCACAGTGTGAGTGTTGTATGTTGGTGTATCATGATTCCAGGGGTACGTAACTACAGTGTGAGTGTTGTATGTTGGTGTATCATGATTCCAGGGGTACGTAACTACAGTGTGAGTGTTGTATGTTGGTGTATCATGATTCCAGGGGTACCTAACCAAAGTGCGAGTGTTGTATGTTGGTGTATCATGATTCCAGGGGTACGTAACTACAGTGTGAGTGTTGTATGTTGGTGTATCATGATTCCAGGGGTACGTAACCACAGTGCGGGTGTTGTATGTTGGTGTATCATGATTCCAGGGGTACGTAACCACAGTGTGAGTGTTGTATGTTGGTGTGTCATGATTCCAGGGGTACGTAACTACAGTGTGAGTGTTGTATGTTGGTGTATCATGATTCCAGGGGTACGTAACTACAGTGCGAGTGTTGTATGTTGGTGTATCATGATTCCAGGGGTACGTAACAACAGTGCGAGTGTTGTATGTTGGTGTATCATGATTCCAGGGTTACGTAACTACAGTGCGAGTGTTGTATGTTGGTGTATCATGATGCCAGGGTTACGTAACTACAGTGCGAGTGTTGTATGTTGGTGTATCATGATTCCAGGGGTACGTAACTACAGTGTGAGTGTTGTATGTTGGTGTATCATGATTCCAGGGGTACGTAACTACAGTGTGAGTGTTGTATGTTGGTGTATCATGATTCCAGGGGTACGTAACCACAGTGCGGGTGTTGTATGTTGGTGTATCATGATTCCAGGGGTACGTAACTACAGTGTGAGTGTTGTATGTTGGTGTATCATGATTCCAGGGTTACGTAACTACAGTGTGAGTGTTGTATGTTGGTGTATCATGATTCCAGGGGTACGTAACTACAGTGCGAGTGTTGTATGTTGGTGTATCATGATTCCAGGGGTACGTAACAACAGTGCGAGTGTTGTATGTTGGTGTACCATGATTCCAGGGGTACGTAACTACAGTGTGAGTGTTGAATGTTGGTGTATCATGATTCCAGGGGTACGTAACTACAGTGTGAGTGTTGTATGTTGGTGTATCATGATTCCAGGGGTACCTAACTACAGTGCGAGTGTTGTATGTTGGTGTATCGTGATTCCAGGGGTACGTAACTACAGTGCGAGTGTTGTATGTTGGTGTATCGTGATTCCAGGGGTACGTAACTATAGTGCGAGTGTTGTATGTTGGTGTATCATGATTCCAGGGGTACGTAACTACAGTGCAAGTGTTGTATGTTGGTGTATCATGATTCCAGGGGTACGTAACAACAGTGCGAGTGTTGTATGTTGGTGTATCATGATTCCAGGGGTACCTAACTACAGTGTGAGTGTTGTTTGTTGGTGTATCATGATTCCAGTGGTAGGTAACTACAGTGCGAGTGTTGTATGTTGGTGTATCATGATTCCAGAGGTACGTAACTACAGTGCGAGTGTTGTATGTTGGTGTATCATGATTCCAGGGGTGCGTAACTACAGTGCGAGTGTTTTATGTTGGTGTATCATGATTCCAGGGGTACGTAACCACAGTGCGAGTGTTGTATGTTGGTGTATCATGATTCCAGGGGTACGTAACCACAGTGCGAGTGTTGTATGTTGGTGTATCATGATTCCAGGGGTGCGTAACTACAGTGTGAGTGTTGCATGTTAGTGTATCATGATTCCAGGGGTATGTAACTACAGTGCGAGTGTTGTATGTTGGTGTATCATGATTCCAGGGGTGCGTAACTACAGTGCGAGTGTTGTATGTTGGTGTATCATGATTCCAGGGGTGCGTAACTACAGTGCGAGTGTTGTATGTTGGTGTATCATGATTCCAGGGGTATGTAACTACAGTGCGAGTGTTGTATGTTGGTGTATCATGATTCCAGGGGTACGTAACTACAGTGCGAGTGTTGTATGTTGGTGTATCATGATTCCAGGGGTGCGTAACTACAGTGCGAGTGTTGTATGTTGGTGTATCATGATTCCAGGGGTATGTAACTACAGTGCGAGTGTTGTATGTTGGTGTATCATGATTCCAGGGGTGCGTAACTACAGTGCGAGTGTTGTATGTTGGTGTATCATGATTCCAGGGGTGCGTAACTACAGTGCGAGTGTTTTATGTTGGTGTATCATGATTCCAGGGGTACGTAACTACAGTGTGAGTGTTGTATGTTGGTGTATCATGATTCCAGGGGTATGTAACTACAGTGCGAGTGTTGTATGTTGGTGTATCATGATTCCAGGGGTGCGTAACTACAGTGCGAGTGTTTTATGTTGGTGTATCATGATTCCAGGGGTACGTAACTACAGTGTGAGTGTTGTATGTTGGTGTATCATGATTCCAGGGGTATGTAACTACAGTGCGAGTGTTGTATGTTGGTGTATCATGATTCCAGGGGTGCGTAACTACAGTGCGAGTGTTGTATGTTGGTGTATCATGATTCCAGGGGTGCGTAACTACAGTGCGAGTGTTGTATGTTGGTGTATCATGATTCCAGGGGTGCGTAACTACAGTGCGAGTGTTTTATGTTGGTGTATCATGATTCCAGGGGTACGTAACTACAGTGTGAGTGTTGTATGTTGGTGTATCATGATTCCAGGGGTATGTAACTACAGTGCGAGTGTTGTATGTTGGTGTATCATGATTCCAGGGGTACGTAACTACAGTGCGAGTGTTGTATGTTGGTGTATCATGATTCCAGGGGTACGTAACTACAGTGCGAGTGTTGTATGTTGGTGTATCATGATTCCAGGGGTGCGTAACTACAGTGCGAGTGTTGTATGTTGGTGTATCATGATTCCAGGGGTGCGTAACTACAGTGCGAGTGTTTTATGTTGGTGTATCATGATTCCAGGGGTACGTAACGACAGTGCGAGTGTTGTATGTTGGTGTATCATGATTCCAGGGGTATGTAACTACAGTGCGAGTGTTGTATGTTGGTGTATCATGATTCCAGGGGTACGTAACTACAGTGCGAGTGTTGTATGTTGGTGTATCATGATTCCAGGGGTGCGTAACTACAGTGTGAGTGTTGTATGTTGGTGTATCATGATTCCAGGGTTACGTAACTACAGTGCGACTGTTGTATGTTGGTGTATCATGATTCCAGGGGTACGTAACTACAGTGCGAGTGTTGTATGTTGGTGTATCATGATTCCAGGGGTACGTAACTACAGTGCGAGTGTTGTATGTTGGTGTATCATGATTCCAGGGGTACGTAACCACAGTGCGAGTGTTGTATGTTGGTGTATCATGATTCCAGGGGTACGTAACTACAGTGCGAGTGTTGTATGTTGGTGTATCATGATTCCAGGGGTACGTAACTACAGTGTGAGTGTTGTATGTTGGTGTATCATGATTCCAGGGGTACGTAACTACAGTGTGAGTGTTGTATGTTGGTGTATCATGATTCCAGGGATAAGTAACTACAGTACGAGTGTTGTATGTTGGTGTATCATGATTCCAGGGGTACGTAACCACAGTGTGAGTGTTGTATGTTGGTGTATCATGATTCCAAGGGTACGTAACTACAGTGCGAGTGTTGTATGTTGGTGTATCATGATTCCAGGGGTACGTAACCACAGTGCGAGTGTTGTATGTTGGTGTATCATGATTCCAGGGGTACGTAACTACAGTGCGAGTGTTGTATGTTGGTGTATCATGATTCCAGGGGTACGTAACTACAGTGTGAGTGTTGTATGTTGGTGTATCATGATTCCAGGGGTACGTAACTACAGTGCGAGTGTTGTATGTTGGTGTATCATGATTCCAGGGGTACGTAACAACAGTGCGAGTGTTGTATGTTGGAGTATCATGATTCCAGGGATACGTAACTACAGTGCGACTGTTGTATGTTGGTGTATCATGATTCCAGGGGTACGTAACTACAGTGCGAGTGTTGTATGTTGGTGTATCATGATTCCAGGGGTACGTAACTACAGTGCGAGTGTTGTATGTTTGTGTATCATGATTCCAGGGGTACGTAACTACAGTGCGAGTGTTGTATGTTTGTGTATCATGATTCCAGGGGTGCGTAACCACAGTTCGAGTGTTGTATGTTGGTGTATCATGATTCCAGGGTTACGTAACTACAGTGCGAGTGTTGTATGTTTGTGTATCATGATTCCAGGGGTGCGTAACCACAGTTCGAGTGTTGTATGTTGGTGTATCATGATTCCAGAGGTACGTAACTACAGTGCCAGTGTTGTATGTTGGTGTATCGTGATTCCAGGGGTACGTAACTACAGTGCGAGTGTTATATGTTAGTGTATCATGATTCCAGGGGTACGTAACTACAGTGCGAGTTTTGTATGTTGGTGTATCGTGATTCCAGGGGTACGTAACGACAGTGCGAGTGTTGTATGTTGGTGTATCATGATTCCAGGGGTACGTAACCACAGTGCGAGTGTTGTATGTTGGTGTATCATGATTGCAGGGTTACGTAACTACAGTGCGAGTGTTGTATGTTGGTGTATCATGATTCCAGGGGTACGTAACTACAGTGCGAGTGTTATATGTTAGTGTATCATGATTCCAGAGGTACGTAACTACAGTGCGAGTGTTGTATGTTGGTGTATCATGATTCCAGGGGTACGTAACTACAGTGCGAGTGTTGTATGTTGGTGTATCATGATTCCAGGGGTACGTAACTACAGTGTGAGTGTTGTATGTTGGTGTATCATGATTCCAGGGGTACGTAACTACAGTGCGAGTGTTGTATGTTGGTGTATCATGATTCCAGAGGTACGTAACTACAGTGCCAGTGTTGTATGTTGGTGTATCGTGATTCCAGGGGTACGTAACTACAGTGCGAGTGTTATATGTTAGTGTATCATGATTCCAGGGGTACGTAACTACAGTGCGAGTGTTGTATGTTGGTGTATCATGATTCCAGGGGTACGTAACGACAGTGCGAGTGTTGTATGTTGGTGTATCATGATTCCAGGGGTACGTAACCACAGTGCGAGTGTTGTATGTTGGTGTATCATGATTGCAGGGTTACGTAACTACAGTGCGAGTGTTGTATGTTGGTGTATCATGATTCCAGGGGTACGTAACTACAGTGCGAGTGTTATATGTTAGTGTATCATGATTCCAGAGGTACGTAACTACAGTGCGAGTGTTGTATGTTGGTGTATCATGATTCCAGGGGTACGTAACTACAGTGCGAGTGTTGTATGTTGGTGTATCATGATTCCAGGGGTACGTAACTACAGTGTGAGTGTTGTATGTTGGTGTATCATGATTCCAGGGGTACGTAACTACAGTGCGAGTGTTGTATGTTGGTGTATCATGATTCCAGGGTTACGTAACTACGGTGCGAGTGTTGTATGTTGGTGTATCATGATTCCAGGGGTACGTAACTACAGTGCGAGTGTTGTATGTTGGTGTATCATGATTCCAGGGGTACGTAACTACAGTGCGAGTGTTGTATATTTGTGTATCATGATTCCAGGGGTACGTAACCACAGTGCAAGTGTTGTATGTTGGTGTATCATGATTCCAGTGGTACGTAACCACAGTGCGAGTGTTGTATGTTGGTGTATCATGATTCCAGGGGTACGTAACTACAGTGCGAGTGTTGTGTGTTGGTGTATCATGATTCCAGGGGTACGTAACTACAGTGCGAGTGTTGTATGTTGGTGTATCGTGATTCCAGGGTTACGTAACTACAGTGTGAGTGTTGTATGTTGGCGTATCATGATTCCAGGGTTACGTAACTACAGTGTTAGTGTTGTATGTTGGTGTATCATGATTCCAGGGTTACGTAACTACAGTGCGACTGTTGTATGTTGGTGTATCATGATTCCAGGGGTACGTAACTACAGTGCGAGTGTTGTATGTTGGTGTATCATGATTCCAGGGTTACGTAACTACAGTGTGAGTGTTGTATGTTGGTGTATCATGATTCCAGGGTTACGTAACTACAGTGCGACTGTTGTATGTTGGTGTATCATGATTCCAGGGGTACGTAACAACAGTGCGAGTGTTGTATGTTAGTGTATCATAATTCCAGGGGTACGTAACTACAGTGTGAGTGTTGTATGTTGGTGTATCATGATTCCAGGGTTACGTAACTACAGTGCGACTGTTGTATGTTGGTGTATCATGATTCCAGGGGTACGTAACAACAGTGCGAGTGTTGTATGTTGGTGTATCATGATTCCAGGGTTACGTAACTACAGTGCGAGTGTTGCATGTTAGTGTATCATAATTCCAGGGGTATGTAACTACAGTGCGAGTGTTGTATGTTGGTGTATCATGATTCCAGGGGTACGTAACTACAGTGTGAGTGTTGTATGTTGGTGTATCATGATTCCAGGGGTACGTAACTACAGTGCGAGTGTTGTATGTTGGTGTATCATGATTCCAGGGGTACGTAACTACAGTGCGGGTGTTGTATGTTGGTGTATCATGATTCCAGGGGTACGTAACTACAGTGTGAGTGTTGTATGTTGGTGTATCATGATTCCAGGGGTACGTAACTACAGTGCGAGTGTTGTATGTTGGTGTATCATGATTCCAGGGGTACGTAACTACAGTGCGAGTGTTGTATGTTGGTGTATCATGATTCCAGGGGTACGTAACTACAGTGCGAGTGTTGTATGTTGGTGTATCATGATTCCAGGGTTACGTAACTACAGTGTGAGTGTTGTATGTTTGTGTATCATAATTCCAGGGGTACGTAACTACAGTGTGAGTGTTGTATGTTGGTGTATCATGATTCCAGGGGTACGTAACCGCAGTGCGGGTGTTGTATGTTGGTGTATCATGATTCCAGGGTTACGTAACTACAGTGTGAGTGTTGTATGTTTGTGTATCATAATTCCAGGGGTACGTAACTACAGTGTGAGTGTTGTATGTTGGTGTATCATGATTCCAGGGGTACCTAACTACAGTGCGAGTGTTGTATGTTGGAGTATCATGATTCCAGGGGTACGTAACCACAGTGCGAGTGTTGTATGTTGGTGTATCATGATTCCAGGGGTAGGTAACTACAGTGCGAGTGTTGTATGTTGGTGTATCATGATTCCAGGGGTACGTAACTACAGTGTGAGTGTTGTATGTTGGTGTATCATGATTCCAGGGGTACGTAACTACAGTGTGAGTGTTGTATGTTGGTGTATCACGATTCCAGGGGTACGTAACCACAGTGTGAGTGTTGTATGTTGGTGTATCATGATTCCAGGGGTACGTAACTACAGTGTGAGTGTTGTATGTTGGTGTATCACGATTCCAGGGGTACGTAACCACAGTGTGAGTGTTGTATGTTGGTGTATCATGATTCCAGGGGTACGTAACCACAGTGCGAGTGTTGTATGTTGGTGTATCATGATTCCAGGGGTACGTAACTACAGTGTGAGTGTTGTATGTTGGTGTATCACGATTCCAGGGGTACGTAACCACAGTGTGAGTGTTGTATGTTGGTGTATCATGATTCCAGGGGTACGTAACCACAGTGCGAGTGTTGTATGTTGGTGTATCATGATTCCAGGGGTACGTAACTACAGTGCGAGTGTTGTATGTTGGTGTATCATGATTCCAGGGGTACGTAACTACAGTGCGAGTGTTGTATGTTGGTGTATCATGATTCCAGGGGTACGTAACTACAGTGCGAGTGTTGTATGTTGGTGTATCATGATTCCAGGGGTACGTAACTACAGTGCGAGTGTTGTATGTTGGTGTATCATGATTCCAGGGGTACGTAACTACAGTGCGAGTGTTGTATGTTGGTGTATCATGATTCCAGGGGTACGTAACTACAGTGCGAATGTTGTATGTTGGTGTATCATGATTCCAGGGGTACGTAACTACAGTGTGAGTGTTGTATGTTGGTGTATCATGATTCCAGGGGTACGTAACTACAGTGTGAGTGTTGTATGTTGGTGTATCATGATTCCAGGGGTACGTAACTACAGTGCAAGTGTTGTATGTTGGTGTATCATGATTCCAGGGGTACGTAACTACAGTGCGAGTGTTGTATGTTGGTGTATCATGATTCCAGGGGTACGTAACTACAGTGCGAGTGTTGTATGTTGGTGTATCATGATTCCAGGGGTACGTAACCACAGTGCGAGTGTTGTATGTTGGTGTATCATGATTCCAGGGGTACGTAACTACAGTGCGAGTGTTGTATGTTGGTGTATCATGATTCCAGGGGTACGTAACCACAGTGCGAGTGTTGTATGTTGGTGTATCATGATTCCAGGGGTACGTAACTACAGTGCGAGTGTTGTATGTTGGTGTATCATGATTCCAGGGGTACGTAACTACAGTGCGAGTGTTGTATGTTGGTGTATCATGATTCCAGGGGTACGTAACCACAGTGCGAGTGTTGTATGTTGGTGTACCATGATTCCAGGGGTACGTAACCACAGTGCGAGTGTTGTATGTTGGAGTATCATGATTCCAGGGGTACGTAACTACAGTGCGAGTGTTGTATGTTGGTGTATCATGATTCCAGGGGTACGTAACCACAGTGCGAGTGTTGTATGTTGGTGTATCATGATTCCAGGGGTACGTAACCACAGTTCGAGTGTTGTATGTTGGTGTATCATGATTCCAGGGGTACGTAACTACAGTGCGAGTGTTGTATGTTGGTGTATCATGATTCCAGGGGTACGTAACTACAGTGCGAGTGTTGTATGTTGGAGTATCATGATTCCAGGGGTACGTAACTACAGTGCGAGTGTTGTATGTTGGTGTATCATGATTCCAGGGGTACGTAACCACAGTGCGAGTGTTGTATGTTGGTGTATCATGATTCCAGGGGTACGTAACTACAGTGCGAGTGTTGTATGTTGGAGTATCATGATTCCAGGGGTACGTAACTACAGTGCGAGTGTTGTATGTTGGTGTATCATGATTCCAGGGGTACGTAACCACAGTGCGAGTGTTGTATGTTGGAGTATCATGATTCCAGGGGTACGTAACTACAGTGCGAGTGTTGTATGTTGGTGTATCATGATTCCAGGGGTACGTAACTACAGTGTGAGTGTTGTATGTTGGTGTATCATGATTCCAGGGGTACGTAACTACAGTGTGAGTGTTGTATGTTGGTGTATCGTGATTCCAGGGGTACGTAACCACAGTGCGAGTGTTGTATGTTGGTGTATCATGATTCCAGGGGTACGTAACTACAGTGCGAGTGTTGTATGTTGGAGTATCATGATTCCAGGGGTACGTAACCACAGTGCGAGTGTTGTATGTTGGTGTATCATGATTCCAGGGGTACGTAACTACAGTGCGAGTGTTGTATGTTGGAGTATCATGATTCCAGGGGTACGTAACCACAGTGCGAGTGTTGTATGTTGGTGTATCATGATTCCAGGGGTACGTAACTACAGTGCGAGTGTTGTATGTTGGAGTATCATGATTCCAGGGGTACGTAACCACAGTGCGAGTGTTGTATGTTGGTGTATCATGATTCCAGGGGTACGTAACTACAGTGCGAGTGTTGTATGTTGGAGTATCATGATTCCAGGGGTACGTAACCACAGTGCGAGTGTTGTATGTTGGTGTATCATGATTCCAGGGGTACGTAACTACAGTGCGAGTGTTGTATGTTGGTGTATCATGATTCCAGGGGTACGTAACCACAGTGTGAGTGTTGTATGTTGGTGTATCATGATTCCAGGGTTACGTAACTACAGTGCGAGTGTTGTATGTTGGTGTATCATGATTCCAGGGGTACGTAACCACAGTGCGAGTGTTGTATGTTGGTGTATCATGATTCCAGGGGTACGTAACCACAGTGTGAGTGTTGTATGTTGGTGTATCATGATTCCAGGGGTACGTAACTACAGTGCGAGTGTTGTATGTTGGTGTATCATGATTCCAGGGGTACGTAACTACAGTGTGAGTGTTGTATGTTGGAGTATCATGATTCCAGGGGTACGTAACCACAGTGCGAGTGTTGTATGTTGGTGTATCATGATTCCAGGGGTACGTAACTACAGTGTGAGTGTTGTATGTTGGTGTATCATGATTCCAGGGGTACGTAACTACAGTGCGAGTGTTGTATGTTGGTGTATCATGATTCCAGGGGTACGTAACTACAGTGCGAGTGTTGTATGTTGGTGTACCATGATTCCAGGGGTACGTAACCACAGTGCGAGTGTTGTATGTTGGAGTATCATGATTCCAGGGGTACGTAACTACAGTGTGAGTGTTGTATGTTGGTGTATCATGATTCCAGGGGTACGTAACTACAGTGCGAGTGTTGTATGTTGGAGTATCATGATTCCAGGGGTACGTAACCACAGTGCGAGTGTTGTATGTTGGTGTATCATGATTCCAGGGGTACGTAACTACAGTGCGAGTGTTGTATGTTGGTGTATCATGATTCCAGGGGTACGTAACTACAGTGCGAGTGTTGTATGTTGGAGTATCATGATTCCAGGGGTACGTAACCACAGTGCGAGTGTTGTATGTTGGTGTATCATGATTCCAGGGGTACGTAACGACAGTGCGAGTGTTGTATGTTGGAGTATCATGATTTCAGGGGTACGTAACTACAGTGTGAGTGTTGTATGTTGGTGTATCATGATTCCAGGGGTACGTAACTACAGTGCGAGTGTTGTATGTTGGTGTATCATGATTCCAGGGGTACGTAACTACAGTGCGAGTGTTGTATGTTGGTGTATCATGATTCCAGGGGTACGTAACGACAGTGCGAGTGTTGTATGTTGGTGTATCATGATTCCAGGGGTACGTAACTACAGTGTGAGTGTTGTATGTTGGTGTATCATGATTCCAGGGGTACGTAACTACAGTGCGAGTGTTGTATGTTGGTGTATCATGATTCCAGGGGTACGTAACTACAGTGCGAGTGTTGTATGTTGGAGTATCATGATTCCAGGGGTACGTAACCACAGTGCGAGTGTTGTATGTTGGTGTATCATGATTCCAGGGGTACGTAACTACAGTGCGAGTGTTGTATGTTGGTGTATCATGATTCCAGGGGTACGTAACTACAGTGCGAGTGTTGTATGTTGGAGTATCATGATTCCAGGGGTACGTAACCACAGTGCGAGTGTTGTATGTTGGTGTATCGTGATTCCAGGGGTACGTAACGACAGTGCGAGTGTTGTATGTTGGTGTATCATGATTCCAGGGGTACGTAACTACAGTGCGAGTGTTGTATGTTGGTGTATCATGATTCCAGGGTTACGTAACTACAGTGTGAGTGTTGTATGTTAGTGTATCATGATTCCAGGGGTACGTAACCACAGTGCGAGTGTTGTATGTTGGTGTATCATGATTCCAGGGGTACGTAACTACAGTGCGAGTGTTGTATGTTGGTGTATCATGATTCCAGGGGTACGTAACCACAGTGCGAGTGTTGTATGTTGGTGTATCATGATTCCAGGGGTACGTAACTACAGTGCGAGTGTTGTATGTTGGAGTATCATGATTCCAGGGGTACGTAACCACAGTGCGAGTGTTGTATGTTGGTGTATCATGATTCCAGGGGTACGTAACTACAGTGTGAGTGTTGTATGTTGATGTATCATGATTCCAGGGGTACGTAACTACAGTGCGAGTGTTGTATGTTGGTGTATCATGATTCCAGGGGTACGTAACTACAGTGCGAGTGTTGTATGTTGGTGTATCATGATTCCAGGGGTACGTAACTACAGTGCGAGTGTTGTATGTTGGTGTATCATGATTCCAGGGGTACGTAACCACAGTGCGAGTGTTGTATGTTGGTGTATCATGATTCCAGGGGTACGTAACTACAGTGCGAGTGTTGTATGTTGGTGTATCATGATTCCAGGGGTACGTAACTACAGTGCGAGTGTTGTATGTTGGTGTATCATGATTCCAGGGGTACGTAACTACAGTGCGAGTGTTGTATATTGGTGTATCATGATTCCAGGGTTACGTAACTACAGTGCGAGTGTTGTATGTTGGTGTATCATGATTCCAGGGGTACGTAACCACATTGCGAGTGTTGTATGTTAGTGTATCATGATTCCAGAGGTACGTAACTACAGTGCGAGTGTTGTATGTTGGAGTATCATGATTCCAGGGGTACGTAACTACAGTGCGAGTGTTGTATGTTAGTGTATCATGATTCCAGAGGTACGTAACTACAGTGCGAGTGTTGTATGTTGGAGTATCATGATTCCAGGGGTACGTAACTACAGTGTGAGTGTTGTATGTTGGTTTATCATGATTCCAGGGGTACGTAACTACAGTGCGAGTGTTGTATGTTGGTGAATCATGATTCCAGGGGTACGTAACTACAGTGCGAGTGTTTTATGTTAGTGTATCATGATTCCAGAGGTACGTAACTACAGTGCGAGTGTTGTATGTTGGTGTATCATGATTCCAGGGGTACGTAACTACAGTGCGAGTGTTGTATGTTGGTGTATCATGATTCCAGGGGTACGTAACTACAGTGCGAGTGTTGTATGTTGGAGTATCATGATTCCAGGGGTACGTAACCACAGTGCGAGTGTTGTATGTTGGTGTATCATGATTCCAGGGGTACGTAACCACAGTGCAAGTGTTGTATGTTAGTGTATCATGATTCCAGAGGTACGTAACAACAGTGTGAGTGTTGTATGTTGGTGTATCATGATTCCAGGGGTACGTAACCACAGTGCGAGTGTTGTATGTTGGTGTATCATGATTCCAGGGGTACGTAACAACAGTGTGAGTGTTGTATGTTGGTGTATCATGATTCCAGGGGTACGTAACCACAGTGCGAGTGTTGTATGTTGGTGTATCATGATTCCAGGGGTACGTAACTACAGTGCGAGTGTTGTATGTTGGTGTATCATGATTCCAGGGGTACGTAACCACAGTGCGAGTGTTGTATGTTGGTGTATCATGATTCCAGGGGTACGTAACCACAGTGCGAGTGTTGTATGTTGGTGTATCATGATTCCAGGGGTACGTAACTACAGTGTGAGTGTTGTATGTTGGTGTATCATGATTCCAGGGGTACGTAACCACAGTGCGAGTGTTGTATGTTGGTGTATCATGATTCCAGGGGTACGTAACCACAGTGTGAGTGTTGTATGTTGGTGTATCATGATTCCAGGGGTACGTAACTACAGTGTGAGTGTTGTATGTTGGTGTATCATGATTCCAGGGGTACGTAACCACAGTGTGAGTGTTGTATGTTGGTGTATCATGATTCCAGGGGTACGTAACTACAGTGTGAGTGTTGTATGTTGGTGTATCATGATTCCAGGGGTACGTAACTACAGTGCGAGTGTTGTATGTTGGTGTATCATGATTCCAGGGGTACGTAACCACAGTGCGAGTGTTGTATGTTGGTGTATCATGATTCCAGGGGTACGTAACTACAGTGTGAGTGTTGTATGTTAGTGTATCATGATTCCAGGGGTACGTAACTACAGTGTGAGTGTTGTATGTTGGTGTATCATGATTCCAGGGGTACGTAACCACAGTGCAAGTGTTGTATGTTGGTGTATCATGATTCCAGGGGTACGTAACTACAGTGCCAGTGTTGTATGTTGGTGTATCGTGATTCCAGGGGTACGTAACGACAGTGCGAGTGTTGTATGTTGGTGTATCATGATCCAGGGTTACGTAACTACAGTGTGAGTGTTGTATGTTGGCGTATCATGATTCCAGGGGTACGTAACCACAGTGCAAGTGTTGTATGTTGGTGCGGTAACTACAGTGCAAGTGTTGTATGTTGGCGTATCATGATTCCAGGGTTACGTAACTACAGTGTGAGTGTTGTATGTTGGTGTATCATGGTTCCAGGGTTACGTAACTACAGTGCGACTGTTGTATGTTGGTGTATCATGATTCCAGGGGTACGTAACTACAGTGCGAGTGTTGTATGTTGGTGTATCATGATTCCAGGGGTACGTAACTACAGTGTGAGTGTTGTATGTTGGTGTATCATGATTCCAGGGTTACGTAACTACAGTGCGAGTGTTGTATGTTGGTGTATCATGATTCCAGGGGTACGTAACCACAGTGCGAGTGTTATATGTTTGTGTATCATGATTCCAGGGGTACGTAACTACAGTGTGAGTGTTGTATGTTGGTGTATCATGATTCCAGGGTTACGTAACTACAGTGCGAGTGTTGTATGTTGGTGTATCATGATTCCAGGGGTACGTAACCACAGTGCGAGTGTTATATGTTTGTGTATCATGATTCCAGGGGTACGTAACTACAGTGTGAGTGTTGTATGTTGGTGTATCATGATTCCAGGGGTACGTAACTACAGTGCGACTGTTGTATGTTGGTGTATCATGATTCCAGGGGTACGTAACTACAGTGCGAGTGTTGTATGTTGGTGTATCATGATTCCAGGGGTACGTAACTACAGTGCGAGTGTTGTATGTTTGTGTATCATGATTCCAGGGGTACGTAACTACAGTGTGAGTGTTGTATGTTGGTGTATCATGATTCCAGGGGTACGTAACTACAGTGTGAGTGTTGTATGTTGGTGTATCATGATTCCAGGGGTACGTAACCACAGTGCGAGTGTTGTATGTTTGTGTATCATGATTCCAGGGGTACGTAACTACAGTGTGAGTGTTGTATGTTGGTGTATCATGATTCCAGGGGTACGTAACTACAGTGTGAGTGTTGTATGTTGGTGTATCATGATTCCAGGGGTACGTAACCACAGTGCGAGTGTTGTATGTTGGTGTATCATGATTCCAGGGGTACGTAACTACAGTGCGAGTGTTGTATGTTGGTGTATCATGATTCCAGGGGTACGTAACTACAGTGCGAGTGTTGTATGTTGGTGTATCATGATTCCAGGGGTACGTAACTACAGTGTGAGTGTTGTATGTTGGTGTATCATGATTCCAGGGGTACGTAACTACAGTGCGAGTGTTGTATGTTGGTGTATCATGATTCCAGGGGTACGTAACTACAGTGTGAGTGTTGTATGTTGGTGTATCATGATTCCAGGGGTACGTAACTACAGTGCGAGTGTTGTATGTTGGTGTATCATGATTCCAGGGGTACGTAACTACAGTGTGAGTGTTGTATGTTGGTGTATCATGATTCCAGGGGTACGTAACTACAGTGCGAGTGTTGTATGTTGGTGTATCATGATTCCAGGGGTACGTAACTACAGTGCGAGTGTTGTATGTTGGTGTATCATGATTCCAGGGGTACGTAACTACAGTGCGAGTGTTGTATGTTGGTGTATCATGATTCCAGGGGTACGTAACTACAGTGTGAGTGTTGTATGTTGGTGTATCATGATTCCAGGGGTACGTAACCACAGTGCGAGTGTTGTATGTTGGTGTATCATGATTCCAGGGGTACGTAACTACAGTGCAAGTGTTGTATGTTGGTGTATCATGATTCCAGGGGTACGTAACTACAGTGTGAGTGTTGTATGTTTGTGTATCATGATTCCAGGGGTACGTAACTACAGTGCGAGTGTTGTATGTTAGTGTATCATAATTCCAGGGGTACGTAACTACAGTGCGAGTGTTGTATGTTGGTGTATCATGATTCCAGGGGTACGTAACTACAGTGCGAGTGTTGTATGTTGGTGTATCATGATTCCAGGGGTACGTAACCACAGTGCGAGTGTTGTATGTTGGTGTATCATGATTCCAGGGGTACGTAACTACAGTGCGAGTGTTGTATGTTGGTGTATCATGATTCCAGGGGTACGTAACCACAGTGCGAGTGTTGTATGTTGGTGTATCATGATTCCAGGGGTACGTAACGACAGTGCGAGTGTTGTATGTTGGTGTATCATGATTCCAGGGGTACGTAACCACAGTGCGAGTGTTGTATGTTGGTGTATCATGATTCCAGGGGTACGTAACTACAGTGCGAGTGTTGTATGTTGGTGTATCATGATTCCAGGGGTACGTAACCACAGTGCGAGTGTTGTATGTTGGTGTATCATGATTCCAGGGGTACGTAACTACAGTGCGAGTGTTGTATGTTGGTGTATCATGATTCCAGGGGTACGTAACCACAGTGCGAGTGTTGTATGTTGGTGTATCATGATTCCAGGGGTACGTAACCACAGTGCGAGTGTTGTATGTTGGTGTATCATGATTCCAGGGGTACGTAACCACAGTGCGAGTGTTGTATGTTGGTGTATCATGATTCCAGGGGTACGTAACCACAGTGCGAGTGTTGTATGTTGGTGTATCATGATTCCAGGGGTACGTAACCACAGTGTGAGTGTTGTATGTTGGCGTATCATGATTCCAGGAGTACGACGACAACGAGGCTGGTTTCCTAGGAGATGCGCCGCCGAGCTGGTCAACGGCGACCACGATCACGTGATAGAAAACGAGACGAGCGACGGGACGACGGGAAAAGTGCTCAAGCGGCTTCAGATGAAGAAGACCGACTGAGGCGTGCTCTGCGCGTCACTGCTGCGTCACTGCGCGTCACTACGCGTCATATCTCATTCCACGCGCAGCCGAGGACCGATCTACTCACCCATTACAGGCGTTGGGGGCAGAGAGGACCCCCGTAGGGGGTGGGGGGGGGGATACATTTGCATCGTACTACTGCATCGGGCTTTGTGCCGTTGGAACAAATAAATATACATAAATGTAATGAATATACATATATGTCCACATTTCTCTGTATATGGAGTCGCCCCCTGGCCTAGTAGGAACGCGTTTGGGGATGGTCCAGTGTGTGCCTTACAGAACGGTGTGTGGTTCGAGCCCCACCTGCGCAAATGTCTACGATACAGACTCAGTGTCTGTCTTCGCAGAGGAAAGCGGGTTACTCCCAGAGACCTGGCTCCTGTGTACCATGGGGCCGGCGCGATAGCTCAGTGGGCTAGAGCGCTCGCATTGAGTGCTCTGGCCACCTGAGAGCCTAACGGCGCGTGGATCAATGGTTCGAGCCCTGCTGTGGCCATGTCTGTGTGGTCGCAGGATAAAGATCCCATGTCTTTCTTCGTAAAGAGTAGGGGGTTACCCCCGGGGACATGGCTCCACTCTCCCTTCCTTCTCCCATTGACGCGATATGACCAAAAGTGGTTAAAGCGTCCTGAATAACCAACCAATCCTATATACCTTGACCCTTGCCATTGTCGCGATATGACCTATATAAGTTAAAGCGTACTACTCTCGCAGTCAAGGGCTGAGGTCGTAACGCTCCGACTGAACCGGTAGATGTCTTTTAACGCCTTTCTCTGACAGTCTCTCCACGAGGTTGACAGTGTTTGCTTTCTATTTAAGGCGTAATCCACAGCCCCCCCCCCCCTCTCCTCCCGGTACTTATTGTCTTATGGCAGGCGCGTTGTTATGTCACCCCGGATCTTGGTAACGCGGTCAGATACCAAGATGTCGCTCATCCTTTAGTTTCTCTCTCTCTCTTGTATATATGTAGTGAATATATACTTTGATGGCCTGTTGATTTGCAGGTTCGGCTTTGCTCTTTTCCGAAAGAAGTATGGGATTAATATAATATAGGATATAAAAGATCTCGCCAGGCCAAACATAACTTGTGGAAGAAACTCGTCAGGGTGTGAAAATTGTTTTGATATGTTAATGCGTCTTCTTGGGAATGATGCCCCACCCCCCACCAGCGCCCAGAACCCCTTTCCTCCCTGAAGTGTTTGCGCCCCCCCCCCCCCCACCACCCCCTGACTCGTCTCTGCATTCCACTCTATTATCTACCAACTGTACGTACATCAAGACGCTTCTCGAGTAGCTACCATTTGTCCATGTCATTTTTTACTCATTGTTACGGGGATAAGATCCCGTATGTATGGTGCATATATGTCCCCACCCAGAGATATATGCGGTAGTTCCACTGTGCTGCGACTCAAATTGTGCCTAAGTTGCGATCGGTGTTATGGGGGGATCCTGCTCCCACCCGTGTTTACGTCATATCGTATGTCCTCGTATGTTATTTCGTGTTTTGTGTAGGAAATAATCAAAAACGGGAACTGCGAGAATGACGTCACAGAGGATTGTCTGTGACGTCATGTGTGACATTCCAACCGGTGCCGGCTTTGTTTTGTTACGTGAAGATACATTGTGTACAGGATCGTGGGTTAGTAGTATGATGTTTTTTTTTTGGGGGGGGGGGGGGGGAGTGATCTCCACTCCGTGGCTCCTTCCACTCACCCATCTCATCCCCTCGCTATCTGTAGGCAGTGTATGTGGAACAGCTCCGCAGGCGGCCCATGACCTCCCTCTTGTGGAGCTTCCCGAGCTAAGTCGGTCATTAAACGGACTGATCTGCAGACCAGACGGTCATGGGTTCGAACCCGGGCCCCTCCACCTGGACCAGGGGCCGGCGCGATAGCTCAGTGGACTAGAGCGCTCGCATTGAGTGCTCTGGTCACCTGAGAGCCTAACGGCACGTGGGTCGGTGGTTCGAGCCCTGCTGTGGCCATGTCTGTGTGGTCGCAGGATAAAGATTCCATGTCTTTCTTCGTAAAGAGTAGGGGGTTACCCCCGGGGACATGGCTCCACTCTCCCTTCCTTCTCCCATTGACGCGATATGACAAAAAGTGGTTAAAGCGTCCTGAAGAACCAACCAACCACCTGGACCCCTGTTCATCCTACCCCGTGTAACTGTCCCGCGGAGTATCGATGTCGCCTTCATGTGCACAAACATGGCCTGAAATACAATTCTCATTTTATGATGTTAATAACGGGTCTTGCGTACTGTAGGTACTGTTAGATATAAGGTTATAATACACAAATGGGGCGCTACAGAGATCATTCTCTTAAACCAAGGACCACTTCATGGTTGGCCTGTCTGCGACTCCTCCGCCTCCAAGAAACCGCTAACTTAACGGAACTATTGTTGTATATTTTTAAAATTGTGATTCGTGTCTTGGAAGCGGAGCGACTTGTCTTTTCATTGCACAAAATTCACATCGCTGATGGCTTAAGTCGTCCCCCTGCTAGGTTGATCACGTGATTAGTCACGTGACTAATTCTTTCTGTGTGTGCTTTGTACCCGCGGTGCTGTGTTGTTGACCCTGCCAAGTCGTACCCAGGCTCCCGAAGGATACGTTCAAAGTGACCCCGGTGCATGGTATTCGCAATGGGCTACGGATAGCTTGGGGCGACTCTTACTGCATATTGGTGTGGTGGTCAAGTGTAAAACTTACATGTCGCACATTGATGTCGTCCTAGACAATTTTTATACTGAGTCTCTTAAACAAGTTGAAAATGTCGGAGTAGCGTTACTGGTAAGGATGAATGCTAATAGCATGAATTAAATGTTACGTATTAAATCATGGATCTTGATGCCAGATATACAGTTAGGGAGAATGTTGCTATTCAGAGTTTACTGAAGTCTTTCCAGGCCATGATTTTAAGCCCTGCTGGGGTATGTTATTCCAACAAGAAATGGTCTCTCCTCTTCCTTCCAGGGGATAGTCACTCCTCCTGGTGTCATTCACACAGTGCATGTATTTTAGAACTCATTCTGTTTAGAAAGGTCGACTTTACGTGTAGTAGATGGTCTGTCTTCCATGTCAGAGCCCTTGCACAAAAATGGATTATGATGGATTATGACTAATGGTAGGCGTGAGTCTTACGTGGGCTATGTTGGAACAGTGGGTCGCCGTAACATGGAAGTAGAGACGTGTAAGCATCTAAGCTGCATTACTTCCCACTGTGCGATGCGGGATGCGCTCAGAACTATAGTACCTGTGACTGCAACACATGGCGAGTTAGTATGTTGACCCATGGGTGAGAAATGCCAAATAACTTCACGGGCGTCTCCTTGGGACTCTGTTTAGCTTCTCGCATACGTGAGGGGAAATCAGGTGACCATGACATATTCGGACCAATCCTACGCAGATGTCAGATGTCGTAGCGTGAAGCGTGAGATGCGAAGTGTGCCAGTTACATATCATATGGAAGAAATATATGCCTAGGGAAGCCCCCAACGAAGGCTGATTACTTGATACAGTTATAGGTTGTGTCCCAGAAGGAACTCAGATATTGCTTGTCGGGAACAGACTGACGTGGGTAGTTGGGTTATAGTCTGGACGAAACGTATTTAACATCGTTTTTAAAAAAAACTTTCTTGTGAATGCTTATTATCTTTAATCTTAAATTAAAAGCGAAGGCTTTTGTTTGTGGGTGATGTTTTGGTGCTGTAGCTTATGGGAAATTATGTGTTGGAGTATAGGTTAACTTATTCTGCATGGCTTTTGATCAGACGATTGAGGTGGAGTTAGACGGTGCAGCAGTACAAATGGCTAGGTACAGTAGTGAGTTGTCATTTATGTTATTGAGATATTGATATCTTACGCTTTGTTGTTATCTGATACAACGATCGCTGCGTGTAAAGATACCAAACTATAGTGTGATTCCAGTTTATCCTAGAGGGCTTAACTAAAATGCGTATACAGTTGTTTTGAATGGCCTCAGGTCTGTGTTGCCAATACAATGCATACGTCATACAGGTATATCTACTAAATACCGAAATCACGTGGTATCCGATAAGCCAAAATAGTGGGTCTGATTACACTCACTGCAAGTAGCGGAGTGCGTTTTGGTGACCTTGCTCTCGTGCCCTGCCCTATATTCCAGTCGGGTCACTGAGATGGGAAGCTGGAGTGCAGACCTATCGGATGAACAGTAAATACCTCTGCCGCATGGTTTTTGCTACTTAACAATTTTCCTGGCGTAAAGTAGGCTATATTCTGGGATGGGCGACGAATGGTTTTATTTATTTATTCCCGAGAGTGTGCGATTTCTGCGCTGGATGAAGCAGTCTTCTTCCTGTGGAGACGTTGTTCGAAGAAGCATCTGTTAACTCGCCAGTATAGGTGTCTAGCGGCCTCAAGTGGTAGAAATGCGAGTGATGAAGACTGGTTTCTGTGATTCTTTGAAGAAATAAAAAGTTGCGGTTTGTAGTTAATAATGCTGTTGTTTTCTTTGGCTCGATGTGGTAACGCACTCAGCTGTCAGGGTCGGTGGCCGTCCCCTTCTGCTTCCATTGGTAGCGCTCGGCTGTTTGGGAGTCTACGTTGACCATATAGGGGTAGCGCTTTACGCTGTCTGGGAGCCTGCGTTGGCCATATAGTTGGTAGCGCTTTACGCTGTCTGGGGGGGTGGCGGGGCCTCCCTGGTGTAGTGGTTAGCGCACTAGACCGCAGATCAATAGGTCCTGGGTTCGAATCCGGGCTCGGGCACCTAATCTGGGGCATGTTTCATTCCTTCATCCTTCATCGTCTCGGGAGGTTCCTTGGCCCAATTTAGCCTGTATGTGCACAAAAGTGGCCTAAAACACCAACATTCCATTCCACGCTGTCTGGGAGCCTCCGTTGGCCATATAGAGCGCGCTCGGCTGTCTCGTAGCCTTCGCGTACCGTACCAACATGTGGTGCGAAATATACTACTCACAATTTGCTAAGGATCACCTCTATGCAGAGATATGATTTTATAACAGGTGACTGTGTAATCCTACAATAATACAGATAAGCCTTTCCCAATCTGTGTCCAATCTGTTACTCGTGTGCCACCATGCATGCTGAAGGCAAACGTCTTTGCATTATAGTAGAATTACAGTCCCCTGTTATACACTCAGATATCTCTGCATAGAGGTGATCCTTAGCAAATTGTGAGTAGTATATAATAATAATCTTTATTGCCATAACGAGCACACAAATATTATGTTAGAAGAGTCCTTCTGAGACTAATTTGGAATTTCAGATGTCAGAAAGTCAGATGAATCCTTTTGCGAGGATAGGCCTACACAACGACTGTAGGCCTTTGTGTACATGTTCAATCCCTGTTTGATCAAGGTCGACAGAACTGACGAACCCTACCGCTATCGCTGATACTGACACTGTTATGTTGTCCCAATGTACCACGTCACTGATAAGGACATCGTAAGAAGGACTGATCAACATTGCGCTGTCAGCCCCCCCCCCCCTCTCATCCCCGCACCCCACGCCCACTCCATCAGATATGGTGCTGACAGAAGAACATTCGCCCAGGCATGTCTGTCGGTAGTGCTGACAGCGCATGCCTATATCTATCTCATTGTGGGCCTAAGCTGCACACGACATTGTGCAACCATGCATCACTATATATCGCGGGAATGCTGCAAGGATACCGGACTAGTGACAGTTCTATACCCGTCAATGAACATCCTCTTCATGTGGACAGAGCAGATGTGTGTTCCTATTTAGCAGCTAGTGGTCCAGTCTTTTGATCGGCGCCCTCAGTTGACGTAATGCTGTAGCTGCGTGGATGCGTTATCTGTGGGGACTGGCGTCACAGGTAGGAAACCGCAACTATACTGCAAACTCTGCAAATAAGCTGCGTGGTTACGGTGTTCGACGGACTGTGCCAGTAATGGTGGGGCCCATGGTCTGACTGCGGCGGGGACGTCGCCACCCATACAGAGCGGTAGTCGGTAAGTCTACTTAATGTTCCCCGAAGTGGACTTAACAGTTGGGTTGACGACTTGAGCAGACGCAACCCCATAACCGGAAGTAGGTCCATCATGTGCCAGACGAGCCGCCCGAGGGCGCCACCGACGCACACGGAGAGCCAACGGCCGTACAACCCGGGGTGTGGCGCCACCTACCACACGGAAAGCGAACTGCCATACAACCCGGGGTGTGACTCAACCTACCGACCGGTGAGGCCGGGCCAAGCAGGCTACCAACCCCCGTATACTGTGCCGCCCAGGGTGGAGCATTACCTTGGTCAGACCCCGGCCTCCTCCACGGCGCCGGCCTACCCCGAAGACCCTTACCCCGTCGGGCCGTACCCCACGGGCCCTGACCCCCCGCGTGATAGGGAGGTAGACGTACCCGGCTATCCCCACGGTGATGATGTCAGCCAGCAGGATCCCGCAGGAGGGGGGGAGGCGGGGACCGGGGTAAGGTGGCCCCCACAGATTGAAGCCTACGTCTACCGCCCGAGTCCCCGGAGATACAGCAGCTCCTCCGGAGGCAGCTCATCATCCAGCAGCAGCGAAGCGCTCACCACGTTCACGAAGATGTCCGTCAGGCTTGGTGAGTACGATAGATGTCAGGCTTGGGGGGTAAGATAGATGTCAGGCTTGGGGTGTAAGATAGATGTCAGGCTTGGTGAGTAAGATAGATGTCAGGCTTGGAGAGTAACATAGATGTCAGGCTTGAGGGGTAAGATAGATGTCAGGCTTGGGGGGTAACATAGATGTCAGGCTTGGTGAGTAACATAGATGTCAGGCTTGGGGGGTAAGATAGATTCAGGCTTGGGGCGTAAGATAGATGACAGGCTTGTGGGGTTGGATAGATGTCAGGTTTGGTGAGTAAGATAGATGTCAGACTTGGGGGGTAAGATTGATGTCAGGCTTTGGTGAGTAAGATCGATGTCAGGCTTGGAGGGTAAGATCGGTGTCAGCTTGGTGAGTAAGATAGATGTCAGGCTTGGGGCGTAAGATAGATGTCAGGCTTGTGGGGTAAGATAGATGTCAGGCTTGGTGAGTAACATAGATGTCAGGCTTTGGTAAGTAAGATTGAAGTCAGGCGCGGTGAGTAAGATAGATGTCAGGGTTGGTGAGTAAGTTAGATGTCAGGCTTGATGAGTAAGATAGATGTCAGGCTTGGGGGTTAGATAAATGTCAGGCTTGGTGAGTAACATAGATGTCAGGCTTGGAGAGTAACATAGATGTCAGGCTTGAGGGGTAAGATAGATGTCAGGCTTGGTGAGTAACATAGATGTCAGGCTTGGGGGGTAAGATAGATTCAGGCTTGGGGCGTAAGATAGATGACAGGCTTGTGGGGTTGGATAGATGTCTGGTTTGGTGAGTAAGATAGATGTCAGGCTTGGTGCGTAACAGATGTCAGGCTTTGGTGGGTAAGATCGAAGTCAGGCGCGGTGAGTAAGATAGATGTCAGGCTTGGGGGGTAAGATTGATGTCAGGCTTTGGTGAGTAAGATCGATGTCAGGCTTGGAGGGTAAGATCGATGTCAGCTTGGTGAGTAAGATAGATGTCAGGCTTGGGGCGTAAGATAGATGTCAGGCTTGTGGGGTAATATAGATGTCAGGCTTGGTGAGTAACATAGATGTCAGGCTTTGGTAAGTAAGATTGAAGTCAGGCGCGGTGAGTAAGATAGATGTCAGGCTTGGTGAGTAAGTTAGATGTCAGGCTTGATGAGTAAGATAGATGTCAGGCTTGGGGGTTAGATAAATGTCAGGCTTGGTGAGTAAGATAGATGTCAGGCTTGGTGAGTAAGATAGATATCAGGCTTGGTGAGTAAGATAGATGTCAGGCTTGGGGGGGCGGGGGGTAAGATAGATATCAGGCTTGGTGGGTAAGATAGATGTCAGGCTTGGGGGGTAATATAGATGACAGGCTTGGTGAGTAAGATAGATGTCAGGCTTGGTGAGTAAGATAGATGTCAGGCTTGGTGAGTAAGATAGATGTCAGGCTTGGTGAGTAAGATAGATGTCAGGCTTGGTGAGTAATATAGATGTCAGGCTTGGTGAGTAAGATAGATGTCAGGTTTGGTGAGTAAGATTGATGTCAGGCTTAGTGAATAAGATAGATGTCAGGTTTGGTGAGTAAGATAGATGTCAGGTTTGGTGAGTAACATAGATGTCAGGCTTTGGTAAGTAAGATTGAAGTCAGGCGCGGTGAGTAAGATAGATGTCAGGCTTGGTGAGTAAGTTAGATGTCAGGCTTGATGAGTAAGATAGATGTCAGGCTTGGGGGTTAGATAAATGTCAGGCTTGGTGAGTAAGATAGATGTCGGGCTTGGTGAGTAAGATAGATATCAGGCTTGGTGAGTAAGATAGATGTCAGGCTTGGGGGGGGGGGTAAGATAGATATCAGGCTTGGTGAGTAAGATAGATGTCAGGCTTGGGGGGTAATATAGATGACAGGCTTGGTGAGTAAGATAGATGTCAGGCTTTGTAAGATAGATGTCAGGCTGGGTGAGTAAGATAGATGTCAGGCTTGGTGAGTAAGATAGATGTCAGGCTTGGTGAGTAATATAGATGTCAGGCTTGGTGAGTAAGACAGATGTCAGGTTTGGTGAGTAAGATTGATGTCAGGCTTAGTGAGTAAGATAGATGTCAGGCTTGGTGAGTAAGATAGATTTCAGGCTTGGTGAGTAAGATAGATGTCAGGCTTAAGGTAGACGGTTTCGTGGTCACACGCGGTATACATACATGGCATAAGCGATTCCTAAGCGTCTGTTCCAGGGTTCGTGAAGAAGGTGTTTGGCATCCTTGTCGTCCAGATGGTCATTACCTTAGGCATCATGAGTGCCCTTATCTTTCCGTAAGTCATCCATTAAAGAGACAATACTTTGCTGCCGAAAGTGAGTGGGAAGCGGTAATAGTCTCGAAATGAAATACACATTTGTGCACTGTAGATTCGAACTCACGACCTTTTGATATGCAGCTCCGCCTGAGGTATGGCGGGTCCTATAAGTAAATACTGGGGTCATGGCTTCGTACTAGAACGTGTATATCGTATGGGCTACCATGTGGCGTCCAGGACAAGGATCGATATTGTTTGGCTGGAGGATGGTTGGCGGGGTGACTGGAGGATGGGGGATGGAGGATGGTTGGCAGGGTCGCTGGGGGATGGTTGGCAGGGTCGCTGGGGGATGGTTGACAGGGTGGCTGGAGGATGGTTGGCATGGTGACTGGAGGATGGTTGGCAGGGTCGCTGGGGGATGGTTGGCAGGGTGGCTGGAGGATGGTTGGCAGGGTGGCTGGAGGATGGTTGGCAGGGTGGCTGGAGGATGGTTGGCAGGGTGGCTGGAGGATGGTTGGCAGGGTCGCTGGGGGATGGTTGGCAGGGTTGCTGAAGGATGGTTGCCAGGGTCGCTGGGGGATGGTTGACAGGGAGGCTGGAGGATGGTTGGCATGGTGACTGGAGGATGGTTGGCATGGTGACTGGAGGGTGGTTGGCATGGTGAGTAGAGAATGGTTGGCAGGGTGGCTGGAGGATGGTTGGCAGGGTGGCTGGAGGATGGTTGGCAGAGTGGCTGGAGGATGGTTGGCAGGGTGACTGGAGGATGGTTGGCAGAGTGGCTGGAGTCATCTTTCCGTAAGTCATCCATTAAAGAGACAATAATTTGCTGCCGAGTGAGAAGCGGTAATAGTCTCGAAATGAAATACACATTTGTGTATTGTAGGTTCAAGCTCACGACCTTTTGATATGCAGCTCCGTCTGAGGTATGGCGGGTCCTATAAGTAAATACTGGGGTCATGGCTTCGTACTAGAACGTGTATATCGTATGGGCTACCATGTGGCTTCCAGGACAAGGATCGATATTGTTTGGCTGGAGGATGGTTGGCGGGGTGACTGGAGGGTGGGGGCTGGAGGATGGTTGGCAGGGTCGCTGGGGGATGGTTGGCAGGGTTGCTGAAGGATGGTTGCCAGGGTCGCTGGGGGATGGTTGGCAGGGTGGCTGGAGGATGGTTGGCATGGTGACTGGAGGATGGTTGGCAGGGTGGCTGGCAGCAACGTATCACATTCACGTGACAAAACACGGCAAAACGCCATGTATAATTATAACAACGTGCTTTTCTTTTCCACTTCAAGTCCCGCTGCGAAGAACTATTTGATGGTTAACTCTTGGGTGTACATCACTTCCCTGTAAGTATGTCTGCCCGTCAATGATGATATAAAAAAAAATTTAAAGATTAAAGATTTAACAACACTACAACGAAAGTGGACTGCGACGGAATTCGCAAATAGTGACGTATACAATGCTTTTTGCTATATGGTTTAGCGCAGGTAGGACGCCGGGATGCAATTGGTACTTTTACAATAAAGATATGCAGATATGTTTTTCATAATTGAAATAAATGTCTTAGACGTCATAAGCAACAAGTAAACAGTGTAATAAACAGTTCTTTTGTATCAAATGTGTATTACCATAGACAATTTAGTACACGTGCAATAACACAGCTGTTGTTGATAAATGAATAAAGTGACAAAGCACTACAAATTAACGACGTTATTATTTTTTACGTCAATGTCATTTTCAGGTGTCTCCAATTCCCATTGATGATCATTTTGGGATGGGTTAATATCTCGAGGAAGTATCCGATAAACCTGATTATCCTTTTGGTTCTGGTAAGTTATATTTGTATTCATTTATATATGCATAATCATTGAAAACTATTTCGTTATCAAGCAGAATTCATGACATTTTATTAATAAAACAAAATTAATCAACATTACTTTCCTAGATGTTAAATAATTTTTTTAACTTATCGTTATTGCGTATGAGACGATGCTAAAGACCACACTAGACATATGACAGAATATCACTAGCACAATATTTGATGCCTTCCGTATTGTGTCCTTCAGACTGTTGTGATCGGTGTGTGTCTTGGAAGCATTGCCAGGTAAGATCTATTTATTAATAACACATATCAGCTTTATGACCGCTTTAAAAACTCGTTGGAGGGATCAGGGTTACCTCACAAATTATTAAATTCTACCATTGTTATTCCCGTTTATATTTTAAAATACTAATTGTAAACTTTGACTGAATCTTCCACAAGATGCTACACTATTAATTTGGCTAACATATACTTTGATTTATAGTCTATGACTGTAGCTTTAATTAGGGCGTTTAGAAAGTAACATGCAATGGAGCTTGGAACTGAGGCTTTTATTAACATTTGTACGCGTATGATAATCATATCGACAAATCTGCCAGGACGCGTGGCACGTTGTAGTTCAGGTTTGCTCATCATGCTTATTGTACATTCTAGCTCACTCGATGTAGACGCAGTGCTGATTGCGGTTGCAATAGTATGTGTAAGTTTGCGTATGCAATATATTCCCTTCAGTTTACGCATCACATGTGCCAGAAATCACGAGGATGCAGGTAGAAGCAACATTTTAGTCTACACAATTCGGGTCGATATACTCAAAGGATTTAATATGCAAACGTTATTCGATCTACTTCAATAAAATAAAACAAGCCAATCGCAATCGTAGGCCTTCGTGAAGCGGCCAATCACAACCGCGTGTCTTTGTGAGCCGGCCAATCACGACCGCGTGTCTTTGTGAGCCGGCCAATCACGACCGCGTGTCTCTGTGAGCCGGCCAATCACAACCGCGTGTCTTTGTGAGCCGGCCAATCACGACCGCGTGTCTTTGTGAGCCGGCCAATCACGACCGCGTGTCTTTGTGAGCCGGCCAATCACGACCGCGTGTCTTTGTGAGCCGGCCAATCACAACCGCGTGTCTTTGTGAGCCGGCCAATCACGACCGCGTGTCTTTGTGAGCCGGCCAATCACGACCGCGTGTCTTTGTGGGCCGGCCAATCACAACCGCGGGTCTTTGCGAGCTGGCTAATATCACAACCACGGGTCTTCGCGAGCTGGCTAATATCACAACCACAGGGCTTTGTGCATGCATGTGTGATCTCTCACACATCTTTCTCACGTAACTTACTAATACTTCGAGTGTTATAAACAGGACTACCACACAAGTAAACTCAGAGGCACTATACGCTACAATATTTGATGTTTTCACTTCAGGGCGTGGTGATAATATGCTTTATCATGGGATGTCAAACACGCGTGAGTATTCGCACCAATGGAGACCCGACAGTCAGACGAATAGATCTCGAAATTTAAATCCTCCATCGGTAATTTCGGTCAGTAGAAAGGCTTAATTTCAGTCCCGCACAAAGAGGGACACTTCAAGAGTGATGATTATTGGGACCGCAAACTAAACTTTCCATCCAAGATTACGGGGCAGAGTGTGTAAATCCAAAACCTGCTTACAGAAAGTGAGGCGCATAATTCAGCATTTCAGGTAGTTCTTATGCGGGTAGTCTGATTAGATGTCAACATTGTATGTTCCTTTACTGTAATGGACAGGCATACAATGTAAAAATAGCCAAACAAATTTTTGCTTGCGTTTTCAGTTTGATTACACCCTTCAGCTTGGAATCGTCGTTGTCTGCTTGGCAATCGTCCTCGCTTTTGGGTTCCTGTCGATATTTTTCTACGGCCGCGTAAGTAAATGAACTACATTATCTATATTTTGTTTTTATAGAATATTATAGAGGGACCGAACGAGGATAGTGGTCTTTGGGGTTGGGCGCTAGTGTTTCGTGAGTCATCGGGAGTCATTAGGTCTAAGTTTTTTTTCCCAAACAACTTTGCCTTTGTTGGAGGACGCCTCCCCCCCGCCCCACCCACACACCCGACTCCAACTCCCACTAATATGAGAAAAAAAAGTAAGATAGCTTTCATCCGTGTTTCCTCATGCTGTTGTGCGTATTTATGATCAGATTATCCACCAGTTTTGGTTGATCAGTGTTTATCACCACACAAGACCGTCTTAAACTTGCTTTCATTTATTTCCACGACATATGAGGCAATACAAATCATACACGTATTATATATTGATAAATATATAATATTCATTGTTTTATTTCCGCAGATCGTGGATCTGGCGTACGCATCCCTGGGTACCCTGCTCTTCTCACTGGTGAGGTCAACGCAACCGCCAACGATTTCATATATATATATATATATATACATATCCATTGTTGTATTCCCCCAGACTGTATATATATATACACATATACACACAGACCTTAATGTAAACGCATGAACACAATAATACTTCACGTCAGGACTACCCTATATACACAATACAAATGCAACAAACGTATAGAAGCAATAGCCACATAGTTATTCAAGATCATATATAAATATTCGTTATTGTAAAGTATATCGAGCTATTCCTAGGATTCCTACCCAATGAACGTACTGTGAATGCCTTATAATCAATATCAGGCACAACTTAATGAAGTTACTCTGGATACTTCTCGCTAATGGGAGTTTGATCCTGAAGCCTTTTTAGACGTGACCCTAACTTGACTTAATCCCGAAGCCTTCTTAGATGTGCCCCTGAATTGACTTAATCCCGAAGCCTTCTTAGATGTGACCCTAACTGGACTTAATCCCGAAGCCTTCTTAGATGTGCCCCTGAATTGACTTAATCCCGAAGCCTTCTTAGATGTGACCCTAACTTGACTTAATCCCGAAGCCTTCTTAGATGTGCCCCTAACTTGACTTAATCCCGAAGCCTTCTTAGATGTGACCCTAACTTGACTTAATCCTGAAGCCTTCTTAGATGTGACCCTAACTTGACTTAATCCCGAAGCCTTCTTAGATGTGCCCCTAACTTGACTTAATCCCGAAGCCTTCTTAGATGTGACCCTAACTTGACTTAATCCTGAAGCCTTCTTAGATGTGACCCTAACTCGACTTAATCCCGAAGCCTTCTTAGATGTGCCCCTGAATTGACTTAATCCTGAAGCCTTCTTAGATGTGACCCTAACTGGACTTAATCCCGAAGCCTTCTTAGATGTGCCCCTGAATTGACTTAATCCCGAAGCCTTCTTAGATGTGACCCTAACTTGACTTAATCCCGAAGCCTTCTTAGATGTGCCCCTAACTTGACTTAATCCCGAAGCCTTCTTAGATGTGACCCTAACTTGACTTAATCCTGAAGCCTTCTTAGATGTGACCCTAACTCGACTTAATCCCGAAGCCTTCTTAGATGTGACCCCAACTCGACTTAATCCCGAAGCCTTCTTAGATGTGCCCCTGAATTGACTTAATCCCGAAGCCTTCTTAGATGTGACCCTAACTTGACTTAATCCCGAAGCCTTCTTAGATGTGACCCTAACTTGACTTAATCCCGAAGCCTTCTTAGATGTGCCCCTGAATTGACTTAATCCCGAAACCTTCTTAGATGTGACCCTAACTTGACTTAATCCCGAAGCCTTCTTAGATGTGACCCTAACTTGACTTAATCCCGAAGCCTTCTTAGATGTGCCCCTGAATTGACTTAATCCCGGTACCCTTGTACTACATGTATTTGTTTCCCTGGCCGCAGTGGTTGGTTGTGGACATCCAGCTGATCTTGGGAGGGAAGCACAAGTACAAGTTGGACCCCGAGGAATACATCTACGGCACCCTGAGCGTCTACCTGGACATCGTCAACGTCCTCCTCTTCGTCTTCCTCATCATGAGTAGATCCTGAAGGCGCGGTCCCTGCTTCCAGGATTAGCTGATCCCGCTTGTTAAACCCACCGCCAGCCAAGCCAGTGTGGCGTGACGATACAGGGATTCCAGGGCTACAGTTCCTCAAGACTCCCGTACGACTCTTTGGCCAGATATTGAACCTAAATATTATGTAACTACCTCGTTAAGACGACTTCTCGTGCCATACGACATTTCTGTCCAGAGAGGGAACACCATGTGTATGATATCCACCTCAGTAATGGGGAATCCTTTGCCACACGACCTTCTTCTGTCTAGGGAGGGAACACCATGTACATGCAAACTACCTCATTACTAGGGACTCCCTGTGTTAGACAACATCATTGGCCGGCCGGTCCCACGGAGGTTTGTATAAGGCAGGGACCGCTACACAAACGGGGCAGCTCAAGGGCCTCTGTCATAAGGCATCGAATGAAAGTACGTCAAGAAACAAGGCAATAAGCTTGGAGGGCCAGTGGCCATTATTCCTGTTCCTAGCCAGAGCAAATGAGCACCCTAGTCATTAGACGTACCCTGCACTGCAATATAAAGAACCATTTCACCTCACATGTTACCAAGCAACCATTTTGTCTGTTTTATACATATTTTTATTTTTTTATTTTATGGGTATTCCTCAGTCGTATTATTTGTGACGATTAAGTTCAAAATGTGGGCATCCGTACTTCGGTGCAAGACCATGAATTTTCAAATCGCCCACTGATTGAATGTACTTAACGTTGGTTGCCGGAATAAATTTTATGAGAGAAACTAGTTAAGATTCCTTCAGGATGGATATAACCGGAGATATACAGTAGAACCCCGCTTTAAGACCACCCCGGTAATGTGACCACCCCGCCATTAAGACAATTTTTTCCCAGTCCCGAATTTTTGCCTATATCTTAACATTGGCCTTGACCCCGCTAATGTGACCACCCCGCTAATCCGGTACTAAGACCACCAAGCAATTTCGATGAAACTCAACCCCGCTAATGCGACCACCAAACTTTCGTCATATGTTACTTGTCTCGACAAGGGTCCTCCCCTACTGGCTTCATGTTTACTGGGACACTAGTCCCTTGCTGTTGGCCACCACGCCGGGACGCCATTTTCTTAGTACACACGAAACCAATGGGCCGATACCTCCGTCCTCAAGCAGCCGCTAAAGATGACAGTCGTCAAGACGGCATGCCGACCGAAATACCACGTTATAAACCGAGACCCATACACAATAAATAAATCCACCGACGAAATATCCGTGTAGCTTCAGATACAGAACACGCCACGAATACTGGTACCTCAGAATTTCGGAAACATTACAACTGCTTTTTGCAACGTAGCATCCCCCGCAGCTCTCGTCGAATCTGCAAAATGCACTCTGCATTTGACCTTTCTTGACATGAAATACGGGATTTCCATTGTATCGAGCGACACGATCCCGGCAAAAAAAAACATTTTGTTGACATTTCTTGACATGAAATGCGGCATTTGCATCGTATGAAGTGATACAGTCAAAACAACTTTTTGTAGTCCGTTTGTTGACATGAAATGAGAGATTTCCACCGTATCGAAGGACACGATCCCGGCAAAAACCACATGTTTACAATACATAAATTAAGACACCCACATCGCGGTGACGCATCGCGTCTACGAATGTATCCAACGCAGTAGGTGAGTTTACACAGCTTTAGGATTGTGACTGAGACCTGCGTGCGTTCTCCTTGTTTCCCTCAAACATGGAGCAGAGCAAGTTTCGCCGAGAGTCTCCCGCCTGGAAAAGCCTCATCTTCAGGGACGGCTTGCCGGGGGTGGGCAGGGACTCAGCCTCCACTGAAACGTTAAGGTTTTCGGGCCTGCAGTACTGCTACTTCACCACCACGATATAGTTCCAATGTCAATGCCATCATCAGCTAATTATATGTCAGGCCATTCATACAATAATTAGACACTGTATAGGCGTTTCAGCAGATATTTTATGCAAGTGTGTACTTTTTTTTTTCTTTTTTAGACTTGACGTATGCAGACTCTCATTTGTGTACACTTGGTTTGAATCAATGATATACGACTTGACTTAAAGCAATATACTTACATGCGCCAACTTAGCTTTTTACATTCTACAATCAAGACTAAAAGTATCTCAAAATTATGATGCCTTTATGTTTTATATCTCTCAGAGTCTGTAAAACAACAATTTCAACATAAACTGCGCGGTTTATTTATATCGCGTGCGGACGTGATAGCGAGCCGCGGTCGACATCACAAACAGAATACCGAACAGCAAACAGGCGCACAGGGATATAAAGCCGGCCACCAACTTCTGCTCCGGTGACCAAATTGCTTCTCTCCGGATAGCCAACAGGCATTCAGGATTTAAATTTAAGACAAAATATACTTATTTGGCATGGGGAAGAAAGTTGGTAATACAAAAAACGGAGTGGCTATTCGTACGGGTCCGTATGAATAAACCATGTGACTATTCGTACGGCACTGGTCACATGATGTCCAGATTCTCGCGGTAATATTCGATCTCGCGAAAAAAGTTTGCGAGATCTCGCGAACTTTTCGCGAAAAGTACAGAATATATTGCTTTAATTGATTATGCGGAAAGTGAAACTACGTTCATATTTCATAAAGAAAGGACTGACAGAGGATGCCTTGACCGCCAACAACAGAGTTTATACACTGCATTAAAGTTGATGACTTTGGGGCTTAGTGCCCCTGAAGCTCGCTTAACTCACGATTGGATTCCTGGGCCGCTAGCGGTCCCGAGCTTGCACGGAGCTCCGCCGAGTCTTTCTGAAGGAAGTCCGGAAGGTTGCTAGGGTTGAAGGCGCACGTTCTCTTGTGAGCGGCCGATCGTTCCAGCTGACCCACAAAGACACACCCTGCCTTCCGGAAGGGGCAAGCCACCTTCAGAACAGAACAGAACAGAACCAGATGGAACATGAAGGCCTTTGTACAGATTAGCGGACTAAGTGACAACTCAGTGGCACAACCTGCCCACGTACGTCTGTACTTCCAAACCATACGAACAAAACGTAACGATAACAGTATTATAATAATAGTATTACTTTGTAACCTAACCGTGCCAAACGGTGGTAATAATATTAACATAACCAAATAGTTCAGCATGGTTCCACTTCACACAGACCTTACTGGTCGTTAGCATTTGGTATGCCACATTACACAGGGTCATAACTATACAGACAGCAATTCATGTCACTCAGGTAGACACAAGTTTAAAAATAAACAACAATACCAATCATGTATTGTATGATTTAATTGATACGATATATTTGCAACAGTATCCGCAGTGCTAATAACTTTGGATGTCATCTCATCAAGAGTGGAGTTTGTGTAAAGACAGTTTATAGTTTGAAACGAAATGCCTTTTGGCTTTAAATATAAAATAAAAGCTCTGTTTGCTATTATATGTATTCGAAACAAATGCTTACCATCTGATCCCCTATTATGTTTTCCAAAATGAAGTCATGATGAAGGTTTTGCCTCTTTAAATGTTGTCTGAAAATACAATGGAAAGGGTGAAGAATTATTTTGAAATACCTGGCAGCAATCTTAAATACTGGTAGTTATCTTTTTATATATGAAGTCCAACTTCATATTGCAATGTTCCAATAAAGACAATTACCTAATAGATATCTTATATACCCGGTAATAAGTCTCTCGTGAAAAAACCCATCATTGAGCCCATTTTGTTAGTAACTAATCATCTTACCTATCTTCAGGACATGTCTGACTCTGCTTCAGCCACTGCAGAATACACTGAAACATAGATACCCACATATTGCGCATATATACATTTGATACAGGGTAAACTGCATCTTCGCAGGAATCAAGGGTAGTTTAGCAACAGTAGAGTACATACACACCAGTATTATTAACATATTACACACCCGAGTCTAGTAAGTGCTATCTTGTAAATATTCACCCATCATCTATGTCATTTATGACATAAAGGCTTAAATTATCTTTTTTTCTATTTTCTTCATTTTTTGCTGCTGTAACCTTTACCTTTTTGCAGAAGCTGTGGCCACAAGGTGCTCTCTGAGGCTCTACAAATACTTCTTGGCATATGGAGCAAAAGAGATGGGGACTGACAGAATCTGGGTTGAGAAAGTATCTGGAAAGAAAAACTAAATACCTGAAAGATATTTATAGTAATACCTAGATTATGGTGACAAAAACTGAACTGGCCCTCACCTTTTTTGCAGTCCCATGTCTAATTGGTTTTAATAGGTTACTTGCAGGATCCTTTACCTGACATCATAAGAAAACTCAAGGATAGAGTAAAACTGATTTTAATAAAAAAAAAATATTTTTTATTTCACTGTAACAAAGTCACACATCAAAAGAAACCATCATAACACATAAACGGGTGCCACTTAGATATAGACGATGACATGTTTTCACTATCGATAATGCACTGTTTCATCTTAAAATAATACAAAATATCGTTCTGGACCCCCTGAAGATTAGGGATTTCATTAAGCCATTTACATCTAAACACATATCTCTTCGTAATTAAACAAATATGATTAATAATTCGCTCATGTGATAAGTACCTTAATCCTAATAAACAGGATTGACGCGTTGGAGTCAGATATGTCAAGCATATGTCATTTAACAAAAAGAACATTTCTCTGAATATTTTTAAATATTTAAAGAAGAAATAATTGTATAAATATGGAAAATCTATAAATATACAATAAAACAGCAAACCATTTATGATATTTTTTATAGGAAAACGCATTTTGTAAAGGTAAGTGCAGTTTTATGGCACATTTTGTTACATTATCAAAAGCGAAATACTACCGGGTATCATGCAGCCTTATCCATTCATAAAAAGAAGAGAATTTTATATGAGACAGTATGCATTTATTTTCTCAGGTTAGTACCAACAAAATTAACTTGTCTAGTACATTTGCAGAAAGATACTTTGAAAGTTATTATAAAGGTGCTGGTGCAAGACATAGACGTAACAACTTTTGCAAAAACTGGTCCAGTTACGTCAGAGGCACAGTACAGAGATAGGAGGCTTTATCGCATATATAGGGCTCTGATGCCCCCCTCCCTGAATCCTTTCAGCACTTTACCTGGACCCTTTAGACAGTATATCATGGTATATAACTAATGTAGTGATTATTTTGTGGTGCACAATATGTGGTAGCACAGAACTTTCTGCTAGTCAAGTGTGATGATGATTCATCCGCTTTCATGTAATTTATAAGTAGGCTATTGATCTCTCATATGGCATGATCACAGGCACCGGAAACCAAACCCCAGCGAGGGGGGTGGTCTTAGCTAGTAACTAATCTCTATATGTAGAAGGATGAAGTATAACCTAACACAGTGTATACTCATACTGGATGAACAGTGTATACTCATACTGGATGAACAGTGTATACTCATACTGGATGAACAGTGTATACTCATACTGGATGAACAGTGTATACTCATACTGGATGAACAGTGTATACTCATACTGGATGAACAGTGTATAATCTAACTGGATGAACAGTGTATACTCATACTGGATGAACAGTGTATACTCTAACTGGATGAACAGTGTATACTCTAACTGGATGAACAGTGTATACTCTAACTGGATGAACAGTGTATACTCATACTGGATGAACAGTGTATACTCATACTGGATGAACAGTGTATACTCATACTGGATGAACAGTGTATACTCATACTGGATGAACAGTGTATACTCATACTGGATGAACAGTGTATACTCTAACTGGATGAACAGTGTATACTCATACTGGATGAACAGTGTATACTCATACTGGATGAACAGTGTATACTCTAACTGGATGAACAGTGTATACTCTAACTGGATGAACAGTGTATACTCTAACTGGATGAACAGTGTATACTCATACTGGATGAACAGTGTATACTCATACTGGATGAACAGTGTATACTCATACTGGATGAACAGTGTATACTCATACTGGATGAACAGTGTATACTCATACTGGATGAACAGTGTATACTCATACTGGATGAACAGTGTATACTCATACTGGATGAACAGTGTATTCTCATACTGGATGAACAGTGTATACTCATACTGGATGAACAGTGTATACTCATACTGGATGAACAGTGTATACTCATACTGGATGAACAGTGTATACTCATGGAGGGATATTTAAGCTGAAGTATTTAAGGGGGTTGGAGGGAATGGGGTGGAGGGATATTTAAGCTGAAGTATTTAAGGGGGTTGGAGGGAATGGGGTGGAGGGATATTTAAGCTGAAGTATTTAAGGGGGTTGGAGGGAATGGGGTGGAGGGATATTTAAGCTGAAGTATTTAAGTGGGTTGGAGGCAATGGGGTGGAGGGATATTTAAGCTGAAGTATTTAAGGGAGTTGGAGGGAATGGGGTGGAGGGATATTTAAGCTGAAGTATTTAAGGGGGTTGGAGGAAATGGGGTGGAGGGATATTTAAGCTGAAGTATTTAAGGGGGTTGGAGGGAATGGGGTGGAGGGATATATAAGCTGAAGTATGTAAGGGGGTTGGAGGGAATGGGGTGGAGGGATATTTAAGCTGAAGTATTTAAGGGGGTTGGAGGGAATGGGGTGGAGGGATATTTAAGCTGAAGTATTTAAGGGGGTTGGAGGGAATGGGGTGGAGGGATATTTAAGCTGAAGTATTTAAGGGGGTTGGAGGGAATGGGGTGGAGGGATATTTAAGCTGAAGTATGTAAGGGGGTTGGAGGGAATGGGGTGGAGGGATATTTAAGCTGAAGTATTTAAGGGGGTTGGAGGGAATGGGGTGGAGGGATATTTAAGCTGAAGTATTTAAGGGGGTTGGAGGGAATGGGGTGGAGGGATATTTAAGCTGAAGTATGTAAGGGGGTTGGAGGGAATGGGGTGGAGGGATATTTAAGCTGAAGTATTTAAGGGGGTTGGAGGGAATGGGGTGGAGGGATATAGAGTTGGGGGGGGAGGGGTCTGGTTCAGCGCAGAGCCGGATGGATTAATCGAGTGATTGATATCACTTGTATCTGTATTGTTGGGTGCTTTCAGCTCTGCTTTAGCTTTTTTTTAGCAGAAATTTCATATAACCTGGAATCTGCTTTTATAAAACTTCCTGGGCTCGCGCTAGGACATTTTTTTCATTAGCCAATTTGGCTAATTCCGTGGAAAAACATTAGCCAATATTTGTTCGAGGATTTTCTGGTTCCATTTGTTGAAAAAAACGTGTGAGACTAAATGTGTGACACTAAATGTGTAACACTAAATGTATAACACTAAATGTGAGACTAAATGAGTAACACTAAATGTGTAACACTAAATGTGTAACACTAAAGGTATAATACTAGATGTATAACACTAAATGTATAACATTAACTAATTAACCCAAAATGTTTCACCCTGAACAATATAATGTATAACACTAACTGTATGACCCAACGGGTATAACCTAAACATAACACAACACACATACCCTGGGCTCGCGCTAGGACATTTTTTTCATTAGCCAATTTGGCTAATTCCGTGGAAAAACATTAGCCAATATTTGTTCGAGGATTTTCTGGTTCCATTTGTTGAAAAAAACATTAATAAAACTGTGTTTGTAGTTGAAATTTTATATTCGCCATTTTGGCGAGTGTCTAGGAAGTTCTTATCGTCAAATCCCGAATTTTCTCGCCAAATGGCTATTGGCGAATGCTAACGCGAGCCCAGACTTCATGCAGCATGTGCAGTCAAAACTCTGATTTAATATAGCCCAAACTCTGGTCTCTGCTGAAGAGCGTTTTCGTAAATCTGGAAGGAGGCGTTTCCTGCTGTCCACATAGTCCATATAGGGCCCCAGAGGGGCTTTTTCGACACAGCGATTTTTAAAATTGACAACGCGACATTGGGGTTGCCTTAGAATCGACATAAGGCTTAGCGACATACGACATGGAACTTTTCTTAAAATCGACATGGACCTTTTCTTAAAATCGACACGCGACATGGATCTTTTCTTAAAATCAACATGCGACATGGCTACCCCCCCTCAGGGGCCCTCCATATGTGGCTACCCCAATGACCACTCTCTTAATTAAAAGTGTAACTCCAGTTGGTTGGGAGGGGCGAATATAATAACTCAGTGGGCTAGAGCGCTTCCATTGAGTGCTCTAGCCACCTGAAAGTCTAACGGCACGCGGATCATTGATTCAAGCCCTGCTGTAGCCATGTCTCTGTAGTCACAGGATAAAGATCCCATGTCCTTCTTCGCAAAGAGCAGGGGGTTATCTGCAAGGACATGGCTCCACTCTCCCTCTCTCCTCCCATTGACGTAATATGACCAAACTTGGCAAAAGTGGTTAAAGTGTCCTGACTATATAACCAACCAACCAGTTGGTTGGGTCCTCGACTATTGTCTAAGTGGGTACATTTTTTGACAACCTGGGTATTCTATCCCCAAGGGCAAGGTAGACCGAATACGCTCATTATGCATCCGTTTTCCAACCGCTAGTTTTACCCAGGTTGGATGCGTGTACTATATTAGTATATACCTATATTTGTAGCCTAACCGGTGGGGCCGGAAAAGCTGCTTAGCGGCTGACTGGTCCTGGCCTAAAGAAAAGCGCCCAGCTAGGCCTAGTGAGTGTAATCTGTATGACAGTGAGTGTGCATATTATCGCGACCACAGTCCACCGTCACAGACACAGTAAATCAGTGGAGTGGGGGGGGGGGGCACTGTTTTGTATCTGACTGTACCTTTCTTCGTCATCACAATCTTCTATTATAACGCTGTCGTTTTGCCGGTTACGTTTGGCCATTTTACCAAAAGTAACCAAAGCAGAGCACCAAAAATATACTGATATAAACAACCCTGCAGTTGCACTGAAGATTTTAAATATTCGCGCGTCAATCACACACTGTTCATTTTGTTCTAATGCGGCTTAGCGTGAAATGCCACCGTCCACTGAAAATGAACGACCATGCATTGCGTCAAACTTAAAACTTGTTTCCGAATCCACTACATGTAATGCTCTTTGTGGACGAAAGGGCGTGTCCGGGGGGGGGGGGGGGGGCGGTGGGGCACTATGGGGCACGTGTGTGCCCCACTTCCAGACCGGTTTATCTGCGCCCCCCCCCCCCACCAATTTCAAATGCTCTGCCCATGGCCTCTCCTTATATATTACAATGCATCGTACTTATTATTATATTACAATGCATACAAGCGTCGTAGTTTATGTGTTCTTTCTTTATCTTCCATACGATTATAAAGTGTGTGAATAGCTCGTAACGTGCACCACGGTCAACTACGTCTCAGGCTTTTACACGCGTTTTTCCATGTTCTTGTGGCACAATTTATTGCTCCTCCCCTTTCAACAATTTCTGCACACACCAAGACAACCTTGAAATTGAAATTTGGAAGTTTAACCATTAAGGAAAAAATAAGTATGGCATGGTTTAATTTATGTCAGAGTAGCCTACCAGAGAGGATGATTTTGAAACCGACAGAGGCAGCATGTGCGGGGAGTAGGCCGGACAAAAGGCTGTGCTGGATGCCCTTTCTGTAAGAAATTACGAAAGGGGGGGGGGGCACCATTTATTCAGCGCCGAGAAAAAGTGAGAAAAAGGGGGGGGGGGGGGGGGAGGGGTGCAGGCCGGGGAGTTACTATTTGGGCGCGGATCCAGTGAGGAACTTTGCGACCGGGTAGGAGTGCTGGTGAGGTTGTGCAGAAAGAATATATAGCGACTGTGCCCCCTTCAGAGAATCAATGTATGTATGTATGTATGAAAGAGGGGGCAGTCCCCTACATGTGCCCCCCCACCCCTGAATCCGCCGCTGTTAATATCAGCTAGGCCAGGGAGGGGGGGTCTTAATAATTGGTTGTGGGCGGGGGGTTCCTCGGTAAAGCCCCCCCCCCCTTTTCACCGCCAAAATCCGCTCGGTCTAGGTTTTGCCGCCAAATTCCGCTCGGTCGTGGTATTTTTTCGCGGCAACCCTAACGAGTGCAACACTCTTTGGCAACTCGCTATATAAACGCACATTTTCAGAGCCCCCCCTCCCCCGGTCGCAATTTTTAAATATCTATAGGAGTATCTTTTTCAGGCATCAGGCGTCAGGCATCAAGGGGCATCCGAGGAACCCCCACCCACCAGATTCGTATAACAGGGCCCCCCGACCCCGGGCAGCTGGGCCTGGAAACCATCGACCTGTCGATCAGTTCAGCCTGCTAATCAAGCCCGGATGAGTGCCACTGACCTAGTTGAAGTACATAATTTGAACGAGATTATCGAATATATATGCATAACATAGTCCCCTAATGCAACGTTGACGTTTAACTCAGTTGTTTGTCATTTACTCTCTATTTTGCTTAAGTTTCTCTCGTTTAATTTCCATTCTGTGTGTTGTATTTATGCGTCCGTATATGTACGCAGAACTACGAGTTCGAATAAATATATATATATATATATATATATATATATATATAATTACGACCAAGTGAGCGAAGGAACCCTCACCCGACAATTTGGAGGAGTGCAAAATTGATTTTCTCCCTCAACTGTTTTAGTCGAGAAGGGGCTTATTTTCGGAGGCCAAAATCGTATTCTGAGCCATTTAGGCTCCTTGCGTTGCATCTACCCCTCATCAGCTGCTTTGTTGGGTGCATGGCTCAGGTAAAAGGCACAACGTGAGTGAATTGTTCAACCCAGCAATCGATAAGCTCATATGAACATCAGAAAAAGTAAAGTAAGCAGTCATGTGTCATGTTTAAAGCCCATGGTTTGAACTGACGCTCAGATAGAAGTTAGTACCAGTAACCATATTGACCACTCTGTTTCTCTGTCGATCACCGCTGGTAATTTCTTGCAGTTTTTCAAGAAAATGGCGGATATTATAAGCTTATGGCCTGTATAGAGCATTGTATCAGACATATGTTCGTATCTTGGATTGATTTGCATATGCTTTGATTGGGTTCGCTGTTGAAGTTCTTCCTAAGCTAACAGTATTGTTTTTGTGTGGCATTTTTTATGTCATTTGGATCATGGTCTTTGTTGTCTTTTGCCATGTTTGTTGAATGTTGATGTCGACGACGAACCCTAAACTTTGATCGATCGAGTGGTTGAATATTTTGTCATTGTAACAGGGTTTCATAAATTCACACCAAAGTTAAAGTTCTGGTTCCTGTTTCTTTATATCTCCGTAAGAGTTCGAAATTTAATCACAAGGTGCACAAGCTGTCTAAAATGAATCATAAACCTACAACAAAAATACGGTTCTTAATGTAAGGACAGTGCATCATTGTACTGGGAAATTACTTGAAGCTACAATTCATACAATCACACATCTTCCATTTATACATCTTACAATCTACTACATTCCATACACCATATCATATTCCTTATATCGTATCATATTCCTTATATCGTATCATATTCCACACTCTCAAATAATCAACAAAACCTCTTTCGCGCGCCCCTCTTGCGCATGCGCGCACGATCATCCAATTACATTCAATCCTCTCAAAGTACCTCTCAACCAATCGTAATAACACTTTTTAAAACCGCGCTTTCTGTCATATCATTTCTATAAATGTTTTCAGCTGTCGAAGTTCAGTTGTCCCATTATTGAACCTTGCTGTTCATTATTGTTGTTTGTAATTATTGCACTTGACTTGCCAATACCATTCAAAATCTGTGCATGGTCCATTCATGTTGACAAAGTTACGAAGATGGAGCCGGTTTCATGGTCATATATATCCAACGGCGTTCAGTTTGTGAGCTTTTGTGCGATTTTAGAAACCTTATATACTTCGAGATCTATTGGGCCCAACTCAAATCATCGTTTCTCATCCCACGACAAGCCCGTGATGGCCATAGTGAGCACCACTGCCGACGCTGGATATCGACTTTAATGTTTCTGATTGAGCGGCTTCCACAACGTCAAGAAGCGTTTGTATCTACTGTTGAAATGGCGATCACAACTTATATTTTACACTCAAATCTTCTATATTGATTAAACCTGTTTGAATAGAATTGAATAATGGTGTTAATATTTGCCACCATATATTGCTCCACATTCACTACGGGATCTGACCGAGATCCCACGAGACAGGGATATTTATGCTCCACGTCGATGCCGTGTTATATATGGTCTGTGCTACGTACTTTCCGATGGTTGCCTTCACTCGCTTCAAACAAAAAATCGGTTGAGGGTATCCCTTAATGTAAAACGAACCACGGAATTTAATGCGTATATCAGAATTATAACCATCAGAGTATGTTAGGCAGTTGATAAAGCAGACTGTTGCTGTTCGATGAGTGTAAGGCGAAATGTCAACAGTGAAAAGAAATTGCAATTAAGGCAGAATGTACTTGGGCCTACAAATTAGGAACTATCAAGCTGTAGTGTCAGACTGAGTTACCCGATTATTCAGCAGTCAGTTCACAAAATTGAAATATAGTTTTACCGTTTGAATTAGTATGCAAGGATTAATTAGCAACAATGGAGTCTATTTTAGACTCACTCTAATTCTCGAAGTGACGGTGCTAGTGCTACATGTGCTGCAAAATGCAAAAAAAGAAATAACCAAACTGTCCTTTCCCCGTTTAATAATTGACCAGTGACAGTAGCTCGCGGAGATCCTCCCCCTGCCCTCCCTCCTCTAATAGTACGTATTTTTTGTGTTGGTCCTAAAAGCCCACTTAACCGAAAGTAGAACTCTCGATAACTGTGCAGCCCAAATCAATTCTTCGTCGATTTTTGTTTTGTTTGAAGATGGTTTGTGCGACGACTCTTGGCGTGTTGTATGCATATCCTATGTGTTGCGAAGAATTAATTCCCTTGCCAGGATTGGATTGTATCGACTACATATCGAAAATCCGTAAGCCTATCCGAAATTTGTATGCTCCTGATCGGTTCGTAACGCAAATGGATATGCAATAGAGTCCCAATTGCAAAAGGATTATCTTCATCCCATGCACCATATAGGCCTACGATATCTTTTTTTATGGCCTTCTTAGGTTAAAGTCTCGTTTTCCAGCGACATGCACGTCTGGTGTTTGGGGAATGCGGGAAGCGGTATTCAGCACCGTTCTTCCGGAACAGATCCTGACTAACAAGCCGATTGTACATGGTCGCTAGAGGTTGCGATGGATATCGCCAGGAGGACCGTGGGAGTCATTTCACTAAGATATCGTAACTGTTGCACATGCGTATCAGTGCCCCCCCCCCCCCACCCCCTCATGCGCAGTTTTGCCACTGATACAAATATATGATATTTAGACCCTCTCCGCTCTACATGTTCGTAAAGTGGTCTGTAAGATAAATACAAGGGGTGGGGGACATGCTCGCACGGGGGGCGATGCCACATAACACACCGGACCTGCATGGTGTCACAATAGCCGGCAGCCAAATGGGTGCGAGAAGACGTTTTAAGACACTGTATATCGCATATCACTGGAATTTAAGATCTAGTAGTTCATGCCATGAATCTGGTCGCATTGTTTCACCTTCGGGAAGTAGTCGGCTTTTGGGTAATTGTAACCTTCATTTTATTTCCTTTTGTTGTTAGTTTTATTGCTGTTGTGCACTGGGACAATTTTACCATATTTTGCTATCCATCAGCTCTTTAATTCTTCCAGGAGTCTGTTTCTTTGGTTTACTGTTGGCTGCTTTGTCGGAAATTGTCAACGATCTGAGCACTGCGCTCAGTACCCGTCTCGTTCTCGTCTATAGGGCTGTACAGTCACTTCGGGATCTTATCGAGACCCCACGAGACAAGGATACCTATGCTCTACGTCAATGCCTAGCATCAACGGCCTGTACGTGCTGCCTATCTTCCGGTTGTTTGCCTCCGCTCGCCTCACACACAAGATCGGCTAAAGCTGTTTTTGGAAGCACAAATAACCACTGAAGTTATGTGCATATCCGAATTATAACCATCCGAGTAGATTTATGCAATGTATGAGCGGTTAGGCAGTTGATAAACCAGAATGCGGTTGTCTCATGAGAGACTGTCAGTGTCAGGCGATCTAACGCGCTGCGCGGGGTTTTCCATGTCGTATGACGTAATAATCTTCATGACGCGCGAGTCTGCGCGCGGTATCTATGGTTACGTAACAACGCTCCTTATATGGACTGAACAGGTGAGGACAATGGGGCTCCGTTTGTCGTAGAACTGTAAACATCGATGATTTGGCTCAAAATACAACGCTTCAAACAGTCTCATCGAACGGACCACATGTATTATGGAGAGATAAATATCTTATCTTTAATTATATTATGATTTTATAGTTAGCCATGCCTGGACCAAAGCAAACAAAAAATAGTTTCACACCCACTCGATTCTTCACGCACAAACCGCGCAGCCGGCCGGTTCCCAACACTAAAACGTTGACTACAATGAGTGCGCGTCACGCAGTTGCAGCAAGGCACCAGCGTGATGCGCACTCGTCCTAAGAGCACGTGTTTTTTTGTTGGTCCCCAAAAGACCTAAACCGGAAATAGAACCTGCGAGAACTGTACAGCCCTATATCGTCAAACTATTTTTTTTTCTGTTTGCTAGCATTTGAAACCAGTGTTGTCATTACGTCGCGCTCTTGGAAAAAATCAACTTAAGTTTAAACACCTAGTTTTAATTTTAAAATCTAGGATAACACTGAGTCTTTTTGGCATTTTTTCCTGATATATTCCGTTCAAACTTATTACATTTTGTCAGAATTGCTTACAGTTCAATGAGGTAATTTGCACTTAGTCTGGCATATGTTACTGGCGCGTATCATTCGGGGAAGCGACGCTCGTCGGCGAAAGATAGATGATTGTAATTTTTTTCTGTAAAACGTTTATATGGAAAGCATAACGTTTATGAGCTTGTCTAAGTTAAATCCAGAAAATGTATCTGTCCATTCACACGGATATCTTTTCGTTTAATTGATCTATTCCACAACTCTATGTCAACTGTCAAAAAACAGACATGTCATGTATGTTCAGCTCCTCGTAGAAGCCTGAATATTGGCTGTTACCGTCATTGCTCGATAACGCGCCCGGGCGCTTATTGTTTACAAGCAATTATTGCCTTCGAGCAATTATTGTCATGGCGCTCAGTGAATTCGAACAATTATTGTTCTGGCGTTTATTCAAACGCCCACCTATTTATTTTTTGCAGGCCAAACATTCTTATTCTTAACTAAAATGAGTCATAGATATAGGTTAACGCGATCGCATTGAGTGATCTTGTCACCTGAGAGCCTAACGCACGTGAATGTCATGTTGAATGTGGTGGGCGCACGTGTTTCGTGAGTGTCATTTGTTTTTTTCCAAAACAACTTTGCCTTTATTGGAGGACGCTCCCCCCCCCCCCCCCCACCATGTCCTTCTTCGCAAAGAGTAGGGGGTTAGCCCCGGGGACATGGCTCCACTCTCTCTTCTTTTTCCCATTTACGAGATATGCCCAACATTGGTTAAAGCGTCCAGAATATGCAACCAACCACTTAATCCCCACTGATATGAGACAGCTGCGTAGGTGATGTTTAAATCGTAATCGCAATTTAATAGACTGGTTAATGATGCATTTGGAAATTTACTTGAAATTGTATTCTGAAGTATTCTGCAGTATTCTGCAGTATTCTGCAGCTACTAACAGACAGTGTGTACTACACGTAAAGCACCATTTAGAATTAATCTCTGATATTAATATATCCACGATCTGACGGAATACAATAATGAATATGTAAATTTATCAATATGTAATACGTGTATGATTTGTCTTGCCTCATATATGTCGTGGAAATAAATGAAAGCAAGTCCAATGCAGTGTTGTTTGGTGATAAACACTGATCAACCACAGCTGAGGGGTAATCTGGTCATAAATACGCACAACAGCATGAGCAAACACGGCTGAAAGCTTCCTTATGCCCCCCCCCACTCCCTCCCTCCCCCTTCTACCGCTCCTATACTTCACTAATGGGAAGAAAGCACTATATATCATTTTCACCTTTAATTAAATTATATCATCGATCTTCAAGAATGCATGTATTACAACGAAAACAAGTACAAGCCAAAATATACACGGGCAGAGCTGATCTTTCCCAAATATAGTGTCGACCGGCAAGAATTGTTCGAACTGGAATGCAGCCTCTTTGTAAAAGGTGTGATGTTGAATTGATAACGCGTGCGCATACATGAGGATGGAGAAATCACAGCTATACAAAAACAAAATGTTATTCGCTTATGTTTTCACAAAGCGTTCGATCGTGTAACACATCGACTTTTATGCTTGGTTGGTTTGGTTGGTTATTCAGGACGCTTTAGCCACTTTTGGTCATATCGCGTCAATGGGAGAAGGAAGGGAGAGTGGAGTCATGCCTCCGGGGGTAACCCCCTACTCTTTACGAAGAAATACATGGGATCTTTATCCTGCGACCACACAGACATGGCCACATCGGGGCTCGAACCACCGATCCACGTGCCGTTAGGCTTTCAGGTGGCCAGAGCACTCAATGCGAGTGCTCTATCCAACTCAGCTATCGCGCCGGCCGATATTATGCTTGGAGCTTGGAACTAGGAATTGGCTTTATTCAGCGAAATTTATACTATAGACATGGGAGGTTGCCAAAAACCTTGCTCTGGGGCTGAGCAGACATGGGACTATTCAAGATAACTTCCTCCTAAATGTTTAATTTTGGTAAAAAAATTCACATGGACTAACGTGTACTTTAATTAACGTCCCCTGTTGCATCCGTCCACGCTGTTGTGTCTCTGTTCTTGTCTCGTTCTATTCGGTGTGAACCCACGACGGAGGAGAGGGAATACGTTTTAGATTCGCGATTAGCTGTTTGCAATTTTTGGGGATCGTTATCCGTACAATTGCTGGTTCAACGGGAAGACCCAGTCTCAATAGACCGCTATCCGTTATAGCAGTCTGCGAGTTCCTCGATGTTCGCGATATCACCTTTAAGGTGTTTTCGCGCCAGGTACCCCCCACCCCACCCCCCACCCCGACTCATTTTGTCCAGAAAGCATGTCGCACCAACAGGGGGTCACAGAGTGCTGCACACACCACTTTGCGGAGCACATGTATCACGCCTCGGTGGAACACATCCGCACGGGTGCGTTATGATTCTACCTCAAAGCGCGGAACCTCGGGTGAAAAGTCTTCGGTATTCGAAAACTAAAGGCGACACGGTTTCGTAAAGCGGTTTCCACAGTTTGCCCAGCTAAAAGCGAACGCACTTGTTTACTATTTCAGCATATATTTAGGCGATGACATGGGTCAGACTACACCCCATACCCTCCTCCGTTCATTTCGAACGTCTTTGCAAAGGGAAAGAAAAATAAAAGATCTTATGGCTTCGTGGATAAAAAGATATTCCATTTTTAAACCGTCTAGCGAGGATCTAGAATATTACAAAGTAGCCTTTATAAATTCATGCAATTCATCAATCTATAATTGCCGAGTTGCACATACATGGCATGTAGATGATCGAACTAAAACCCAAAGCATTTTGTTTAAATATATTTATGTAACTCGCTAAATTTATTAAGATAACCTGGCTCGCCCGCACTTTGTTCCCTGGATATTAAAACAGAAAACTGTATGGTATTGGATCGGGCAATTTATTGCCAAATATTAAAACATATATAAATTATTAAATAAACATTACATGTCGCGGAAAAACTTCGCCACAAAATGGCGGAACACCTCGCCAAGAAACGTAAGTCTTTATATTATGGGTCGGCGGAAGACATCGCCATGCACGTGCGTTTATGATTGAAATAAATATTTGCTGGTCGTCTTATAAGTACAAATTATATAGGATGACAATACGTGATGATTATAGTATGCTTGAGTAAAAATCGAAATCGAAATATTAGTATAGACCTCCTAATTTTTTGCTGGCCTAAATTAGTGTAACGTCCATAATCAGATGAGTTGCCACGTACCAAATATGTATATTGATATTTGTTGCTACCTCCAATGTTCAGCCAGGGAAGGTGAGGGGACATCCCCCAAATCACGAAGTGCAACATCTTATAAAGTTCATGATTTAATAAACATCTCATGTACCAGGTTTATCCAATTGACGTTCAATGCTATGGAGGCGGTGGGGGGGGGGGGGGGGGGGGAGGTGGTAACCTCGTCTGCGTTTGCTGTCCGAATGACTGGTTGGATAGCCTTTCTCGCTGCTAGCCAGTGGCTTGCCTCTGATTATTTAAATCCAATAAACAACGGGTTGTTAGGGTCGTCACTGCGGAAGAGTCCATTAATTTCTTATTGATGCTGTATTGGAAGGTGTATTAATGTCTCCTTACCAGGCATGGGGCGATAACATTGTAAATGTAATCGATATTACGATTTTTCAGGATTACGATTACAGGATATATAAAAGTAATCGATTACGATTACATTGAAGGTAATCCTGATCATGATTACTATCTATGTTTTTAATAAATGAACCCTGGACTAGACCTTTAGTAGCTGTTCCAACAAAAATTACACATTGAATGAGCGGGACATTGGGAGAGCGGCGGATTTCTCATCATACAGCTGGGCGTTGCCACATTTTTTCAGGTCCTTTACTTAGGGGGACAGCCCACAGTAGTCACTTTCTAACGAACAATCCTCGATCGTAGGATCAAAATGTTATTATAAAATATTTATTATATATATTAAATAGTAAGTTTAATATAAAAAACGCAATATATATTTTAGATATAAATCCGCCGCAATTGTTCTTATTGTTGGTAACAAAACTTACAGCCTCTATGTTAAATGGCAGGTAATAAAGGAAGCTGTGGTCATGTTTGTATGGCCCACAGGCTACGTATCACATATCCTCCTTCGCAAAGAGTAGAAGGCTAGCCCGGGGACATGGCTTCGCTCGCCCCTTCCTAAAATATATAACCAACCAACCAGCCCACCCAAGCGGCCTGCATGACAGACCTGCCGAAAAACGGGTCGTAGGTTCGAACCCAGCGCCACCTGCATCCGGGGCATGCTTACATCGAACCCCATTGCATTATCCCGGGGATGTTTCTTGGCCCTATTAAGCCGTCATGCGACCAATATCACCCCAGCATGTGTCATTCCCAGAACAGGACAGAACAGGAGGCAGACGCGACTGGTAACATCTGAGCGGAGAATGGGGTAAGGATTTGTCAGTTGGCGCTGGGTGGCATGGTGATGAATGGAGAGGTGCTCTTAGTGGGCCAATACATTAACACGGACTCTTGACAGTTGGTGGCAGCCGAGGGCTGGACCCAGACAGAGCAGTTGGCCAGAATGTCAAGGCCACTACTCCACCATTGTTTGACGTCACGCCGCCGACTCGCTGTCACGGTGGCCACCATTCACGGCACATTACACCGTGACACAGCGTGACATCGACATTTATATATGATAGACGACGCCCCACATCGTAGTTCAGATTCATCCACTGTGAGGCGCCACGGCTTGCGCTATGCATTCTGGGTATTCATTTCAGTGTATTTGTTTAGCCGGTGAAACACTTACTTCTTGTCATCGTTGTAATTAAAGCAATATATTCTGTAATTTTTTTGTATTACCAACCTCTTCCCCATGTCAAATAAGTATATCCTGTCTTGAATTTAAATCCTGAAAGCCTGTGGGTTTAGGGGGGGGGGGGCAAGGGGGGGGGGGGTGTCGTGTTCCAAGATCAGGGTGGATACACGATACTAAACTGACGATTTCCCGAATCACGGTTATTTAATATTAAAATTCCCAGTTCACGATTAATGAAAATCCTTGATCACGGTGGTCGGTTTATTCCCCATTCCCAGTTCACGAAGAATTATTTTCCTCATTCCCAGTTCACGGTGACATGAAAAGCTCAATCACGAGGAACGCAAATACCCCTTGCCACCCCTATCAGGAGAGAAGCAATTTGGTCACCGGAGCAGAAGTTAGTGGCCGGCTTTTTATGCCTGCGCCTGTTCGCTGTTCGGTATTTTGTGTGTGCTGTCGACCGCGGCTCGCTATCACGTCCGCGCGCGATATAAATAAACCGCGTTGTTTTACAGACTCTCGGAGATATAAAACATATATGCATCATAATTTTGAGGTCCTGTTAGTCTTGATTCTAAAATGTTAAAAATCTAAGCGCATGTAAGTATATTGCTTTAATAGGGCTGTACAGTCACTACGGCATTTTATCGAGACCCTACGAGACCCTTCACTCGCTTCACACACAAGATCGGCTAAAGCTGTCCTTGGATGCACAACTAACCACTGATGTTTTGTGCATATCAGAATTGTAACCATCCGAGTAGATTTATGTAATATATGAGCGGTTAGACAGTTGATAAACCAGAATGCGGTTGTTTCATGAGTGACTGTCAGGCGGGGTTTTCCATGTCGTATGACGTAATAATAATCATGACTCGCATGTCTGCGCGCGGTATCTATGGTTACGTAACAACGCTCCTTATATGGACTGACCAGATCTGACAATGGTGTTCAGTTTGTCGCAGAAATGTAAACCTCGATGATTTGCCTCAAAATACAACGCTTCCAACAGTCTCATCGAACGAACCGCATGCATTATGGAGAGATAAATGTTTTATCTTCAACTATATGATGATTTTATAGTTAGCACTGCCTGGACCAAAGCAAACAAAAATACTTTCACACCCACTCGATTCTTTACGCACAAACCGCGCAGCCGGCCGGTTCCCAACACTCAAACGTTGACTACAATGAGTGCGCGTCAGGCAGCTGTAGCAAGGCACCAGCGGGATGCGCACCCGTTCTAAGAGCACGTGTTTTTTTGTTGATCCGAAGGGACCTAAACCGGAAATAGAACCCGCGAGAACTGCACATCCCTATTGGGTGAATTCGGGTTTGCTAACGGAGTAATCGGACCCCCGCGGAGTGCATAACCTAACGCGGAGATTGCGGTCCGACAATGGGGTCACGTGGTACATTTCACTCCCGGACCTTACTCCCCGCCCAGAGAAGGATCACGATGATTGCCAACATGGCGTCTAGGCCCAACCATATGTAAAATATATATAAAGTAGTTTTTCGACCAGCAAAAAATCTGTAAATAACTGTCAACATCTAGAATGAAATAATGAACACAACACGTATCCGTTGATATATTTTATGGTACGGTTTAACGATCTTTATGATTCGGGCAGTTGAACAAGTGCAACATTCACGCAGACCGCGGATTTTGCGTTCGGTTTGTCTTGATCCGCACATGAGCGGAAAGTATGAGTGCGCATGCTCCAAATATCTGCGCCGATTACTCCGATCGCATATCCGAACTCGACCATTAAGGGGCGAGAGCTAGAGACTAGTGGCGCCACAGTGTGGCGTACGCTATTATTGCATTACGCCATCTGGCGAATGCATGGGAATTTTTTTTGAAGAGTGTGATATGAGCGATAAAAGGCGACAGTGGCGATCTGCCGCGGAAAAAGGTCGGGCACTATTTTAGGTCTAAAAATATTCATGAATCTTCATATCCACAAGTTACGGAAAACTAATGGATCGGCGGTTGTTGCGATTGGCAGCGATGGCGACAAACGCGTTCAAATTCGATTAGACTGAAGAATTAACTGCCTTTTGGGCCTTGTTGCTTGGCAAGCATGACCGCGAGACGGTTTAGCAGGGGGGGGGGGGCGTCTTATAGTTAAAGATAAGGCAAGGGTATTTGCGTTCCTCGGGATTGGGCTTTTCATTTCACCGTGGGAATGAAGAAAAGAACTCTTTGTGAAATGGGAATGCGGTTTTAGCCGACCGCCGTGATAAAGTCAAAAATTTTCATTAATCGTGAGGAATTTTAATATTAGGGGAACATGGGGCAAAATGACCCATCGGGGTCAAATGGCCCACCACAATATCGCGCACTTGCGGTGCTGCCACCTGTATTGAAGCGTTTTATATTTATTCCTGTTTGTTACGTGATACCTTAACAAATCTACATGGGCGCTGAAGCAGACAGCTGACCTTCGTTACCGAAGTAAAAAGTTCTGGGCTGTTTCCATCTATGGTAAACACTGGAAGAAAGTAGAGCTCAGTGGATACTAGCTTGGGGGAAAATTTTGATAAATTAACAGGATCAAAGGTAAGTCCAAGTCAAGCCCCAAACGTAATTCAGATGCGGAATATATTGCGCCGTATTTTTCATACAGCGGTCAAATGTTAAGGTTACTAACAGGGGCAAAATGACCCACGCTGCTTGGGGCAAAATGACCCAGTGGGCCGTTTTACCCACATCCAATTTAATATGTATACTCTAACAGAAACGATTATCTTTAGCAAACTGGATGATATGTCCACTGAATCGGAACATCTTTGATATTGATCACGAATATGCTTGAAGAAGAAAACGATGTGCGTCACAGGGAGCTTGAAGAAGGGAGAGTTGTGCGCCCCTGGGAGCCGGAAGCGTTGATTGAGGCAGAGCCAGGCGGCACGCGACATCGTGTCTCCATTCGATGCATACAGCTAGTCAGGATAAAACGCAGATGGGGATGGGGGGGGGGGGTGGGGCACTATTATACAAATCTGGAGGGGGGATTCCGCGGGTGCCTTGATGCCTGAGAGAGCAGATATTTGTGATGAAAATGATACCCCTATAGAGCGGACATTTATGATGAAGAAGATACCCATATAGAGCGGACATGTATGATGAAGATACCAATATAGAGCGAATATTTTAAAACTTCCGATCGTGAGGGGGGGGGGTGGCTTTGAAAATGTGCGTTCATAGAGCGGATTTTGGCGGTTGAAAAGGGGGGGCTTTACCCCGGAACCCCCCAAACCCAGTAATGTATTTTTTACCCCCCTCCCTAAATCCGGGGGGCCGGTTTCAGGGTCGGATGCAGATATGCTGGATAGGGAGCCGGTAAATGGTATAAATTATATACATTTCCGCCCTAAAAAGGGGGGCCGGGGCCAGGTGCCCCCCCCCCCCGCCCCCCGCCTCCTTGGATCCACCCCTGCCCCGGGTCTGTTCAACAGTAGGACTTTGCATGAAAGCTGAGTTCCGCGCCTCAGATGGCCTAAATTTTGCACTGAAAAATGGCAAAAGGTGGGGAAAGGGGGTATCCCCCCGCCCGATCCGCCTCTGCTGAGGTAAACGTTTTTTTGGAATTCCTGTGTGTGATCCTTCTGGGTCAAACAGTTCCAGAGAGTTAGGAGTTTGCCTTCTTAGGCTGTTCAGTTCTCTCATTAACATGCTGAAATAATGTGCTGACCATTTTTCCCCATTAGGGGGGCAAAATGACCCACTGTGAAATAAAACATGTTTTTTGTGCCAGTAAAAATTGTGTTCGTGTCACTCGCATGTATCCAAGCTATGTTATTCACAATACTACTGTTGTCAGTTTACCAAAATTTGGCTCTTTTTATGGCACTGCTTGTCCTCCAAAAAATACAGTTAAGGTGGTCATTTTGCCCCATGTTCCCCTAAATAACCGTGAATCGGGAAATCGTCCATTTAGTATCGTGTATCAGCCCTTCCATTACATGCAGAGACTTCTGCTTTTAATTAATCGTGACCTGAAAATAAAAAAAAAATAAAAAAAATGTTCTTCGTAAACTGGGAACAAGACCTTACCCTTACCCGTACCCCCCACCCCCCCCCCCCTTCTTTAGCAGTCGGTGGAAATGCTTGGTTTGTCAATTCATTCGCGATATTTGCTTGTGAGAAAACGTCGTCGCCTGGATGTGCCACAGCTACATGGCTTCTTCTGTCATCTGTCTCACCCTGACGCTGTCTAACGTCATCTGACGCCTCTAACGTCATATGGCGCACTCTGACGCTTCTAACGTCACCTGTCGTACTCTGACGCCATATAACATCATCTGTCGCACTCCGACAGCCGCCAGCGTCATCTGTCAAACTCTGTCTTTGCTGCCTTGGGCGTGGCATCTTGACGTCGTCTCGCATACTGTCACGCTGGCCTTGACGTCGTCTCAGATACAGTGACGCTGATCTTGACGTCGTCTCGCATACTGTGACGCTGGTTTTGACGTCGTCTCACATACTGTGTAAGTAAGTAAGTAATTTGTTTATTTAAGTCACATATGAGGAATACAACTGATAATTTTAACAACCGGGTAAACACAAAATATAACTCCTCACCCAGCCCTACCAGGCTTACAAGTGACTGTGAAATTTATGGTCTTAGGACTGCCGCTTATATATATATAAGCTTATATATATAATACATATATATTAGGCTTATGTATATAATAATGATGACATAAAAAAACTAAAACTGTGACACTGGCCTTGACGTCGTCTCGCATACTGTGACGCTGGCCTTGACGTCGTCTCACAAACTGTGACGCTGGCCTTGACGTCGTCTCGCATACTGTGACGCTGGCCTTGACGTCGTCTCACAAACTGTGACGCTGGCCCTGACGTCGTCTCACATACTGTGACGCTGACCTTTACGTCGTCTCACAAACTGTGACACTGGCCTTGACGTCGTCTCGTATACTGTGACGCTGGCCTTGACGTCGTCTCGCATACTGTGACGCTGGCCTTGACGTCGTCTTACAAACTGTGACGCTGGCCTTGACGTCGTCTCGCATACTGTGACGCTGGCCTTGACGTCGTCTCACAAACTGTGACGCTGGCCTTGACGTCGTCTCGTATACTGTGACGCTGGCCTTGACGTCGTCTTACAAACTGTGACGCTGGCCTTGACGTCGTCTCGTATACTGTGACGCTGGCCTTGACGTCGTCTCGCATACTGTGACGCTGGCCTTGACGTCGTCTCACAAACTGTGACGCTGGCCTTGACGTCGTCTCGCATACTGTGACGCTGGATTTGACGTCGTCTCACAAACTGTGACGCTGGCCTTGACGTCGTCTCACAAACTGTGACGCTGACCTTGACGTCGTCTCACAAACTGTGACGCTGGCCTTGACGTCGTCTCGCATACTGTGACGCTGGCCTTGACGTCGTCTCACAAACTGTGACGCTGGCCCTGACGTCGTCTCACATACTGTGACGCTGACCTTGACGTCGTCTTACAAACTGTGACGCTGGCCTTGACGTCGTCTCACATGCTGTGACGCTGGCCTTGACGTCGTCTTACAAACTGTGACGCTGACCTTGACGTCGTCTCACAAACTGTGACGCTGGCCTTGACGTCGTCTTGCATACTGTGACGCTGGCCTTGACGTCGTCTCACAAACTGTGACGCTGGCCCTGACGTCGTCTCACATACTGTGACGCTGGCCTTGACGTCGTCTCACAAAATGTGACGCTGGCCTTGACGTCGTCTCGCATACTGCGACGCTGGCCTTGACGACGTCTCACAAACTGTGACGCTGGCCTTGACGTCGTCTCACAAACTGTGACGCTGACCTTGACGTCGTCTCACAAACTGTGACGCTGGCCTTGGCGTCGTCTCGCATACTGTGACGCTGGCCTTGACGTCGTCTCACAAACTGTGACGCTGGCCTTGACGTCGTCTCACATACTGTGACGCTGGCCTTGACGTCGTCTCACAAACTGTGACGCTGACCTTGACGTCGTCTCACATACTGTGACGCTGGCCTTGACGTCGTCTCACAAATTGTGACGCGGCCTTGACGTCGTCTCGCATACTGTGACGCGGCCTTGACGTCGTCTCGCATACTGTGACGCGGCCTTGACGTCGTCTCGCACACTGTGACGCTGGCCTTGACGTCGTCTCACAAACTGTGACGCTGGCCTTGACGTCGTCTCGTATACTGTGACGCTGGCCTTGACGTCGTCTCGCATACTGTGACGCTGGCCTTGACGTCGTCTCACAAACTGTGACGCTGGCCTTGACGTCGTCTCGCATACTGTGACGCTGGATTTGACGTCGTCTTACAAACTGTGACGCTGGCCTTGGCGTCGTCTCACAAACTGTGACGCTGACCTTGACGTCGTCTCACAAACTGTGACGCTGGCCTTGACGTCGTCTCGCATACTGTGACGCTGGCCTTGACGTCGTCTCACAAACGGTGACGCTGGCCCTGACGTCGTCTCACATACTGTGACGCTGACCTTGACGTCGTCTTACAAACTGTGACGCTGGCCTTGACGTCGTCTCACATGCTGTGACGCTGGCCTTGACGTCGTCTTACAAACTGTGACGCTGACCTTGACGTCGTCTCACAAACTGTGACGCTGGCCTTGACGTCGTCTTGCATACTGTGACGCTGGCCTTGACGTCGTCTCACAAACTGTGACGCTGGCCCTGACGTCGTCTCACATACTGTGACGCTGGCCTTGACGTCGTCTCACAAAATGTGACGCTGGCCTTGACGTCGTCTCGCATACTGCGACGCTGGCCTTGACGACGTCTCACAAACTGTGACGCTGGCCTTGACGTCGTCTCACAAACTGTGACGCTGGCCTTGACGTCGTCTCACAAACTGTGACGCTGACCTTGACGTCGTCTCACAAACTGTGACGCTGGCCTTGGCGTCGTCTCGCATACTGTGACGCTGGCCTTGACGTCGTCTCACAAACTGTGACGCTGGCCTTGACGTCGTCTCACATACTGTGACGCTGGCCTTGACGTCGTCTCACAAACTGTGACGCTGACCTTGACGTCGTCTCACATACTGTGACGCTGGCCTTGACGTCGTCTCACAAATTGTGACGCGGCCTTGACGTCGTCTCGCATACTGTGACGCGGCCTTGACGTCGTCTCGCATACTGTGACGCGGCCTTGACGTCGTCTCGCACACTGTGACGCTGGCCTTGACGTCGTCTCGCATACTGTGACGCTGGCCTTGACGTCGTCTTGCAAACTGTGACGCTGGCCTCCCTTTGTCAACAGCTAGCTACATGTGTCTACTCTCCCGCCAGAGCCTCTCTCGCCCTAGAGACCTGGAACGTTTTTTATTGACATACTTGACCTTCAGGCCCGTAAAACATAAAATGACGAATTACAAACATCACAAACTTTAATCTCGGACTAGATGTCATTCATATTATAAGATAACATAACACTATAAACCATGTCTATGCCGTCATGCAGGACGGTCGGCAGGATGACGTAGCGTTAAAGGTGCGGTGATGAAGTAGCCACCCAATCAAGGCAAGGCAAACCAAGAGACTGAGCAATTAATGAACCGTCATGCTTGGGGGACGGTTGATGGGGGGCGGAGGACGGCTGATGGGGGACGGAGGACGATACCTCCCACCAGCCCTGAAGAAAGGTGTATGAGGAACAGCTTGTTGGTCTCTACAGGGTAAGGGTTGATAGCTAGAGTTGGTGTGGGCGGGGGGAGGCGGTAGGGGGAAGGGGAGGGGGAGTGGCGGATTCTGCTTTATCCCACTCCCGTCGTCCATCCGCTGTCTGTCTCCCCTCACCCCTCAACACGTTGGCCATTTACATAAGTTACAAACCAGAGCCACAAATTAGGGCCACAGACCTCGGACGAGGCGTGTCCGAAGAACGACTTGTCGGCTGAGGATAGGGAGGATGGGGGGGGGGCTCGGCGGAGAAGACGGAGCGGCAAGAAGACGGAGCCCCCCCTCCCCTTCAACAAGCTAGCCGCCTTCAATGTGGGTGGTCCACTAGAGCTTCACTAGTGAATTTCAGAGCACGCCCGCCACCTACCGTATTAATTTGTGAAATGACCATCAACCCTTCCTCTCGCTCCTTCTGTCATGGTTGTGGCTCTTGCTGCAGGTCTTTGCGGTCCTTCATGGCCACTCGCACTCATAGACTCCGACACTAAGCCCCGCCCACGCTTGAGTCCCTTTTTCCTTAATCTTGAGTATGAAATTGACAATAATAGCTGATGGTAGGTACAAGTGAGAAGTACTCATCTCTGAGATTGACAAGAAAGCGACATGCTGCTTTGTTTGTCCGCCTTGTTTATCCCACATAAGGCACGTGGAAGACCTTTCATCGCCACATGATTGGATAATGACGTCAGTTTATGCTTGACAGCCTGGATCGGTCTATTATTATCATATCACGGAGAAGGAGAAGAAAGGGAGAGTGGAGTCATGTCCCCGGGGGTAACCCCCTACTCTTTGCGAAGAAGCACATGGTATCTTTATCATGCAACAACACAGACATGGCCACAGCGGGGCTCGAACCACCGATCAACGTCTCGTTAGGCTCTCAGGTGGCCCTGACGTGGAAGAGCCCGTCTGGTAGGATTAAGAACTGTTTATGCAGCAATCTGTTCGTTGTCAAGATAACGCACTAAAAAAAAAAATGCCGATAAATAATGCTGTGTTTTGTCTGTAATTATTTCAATAACCCATGCGTTTGTTAATAATACACAGACAAAAGCGTGACGTCACACAATTTTTTTAACCATAGAGTGCTTACGGGCTGTTCATTAATGGTGACGATGCCATTTGCTTTCAACGCACGTAAATATGACAAAGTGGCTGTCATACCCTCCGTCGAACCTTTCAAAGTCTGTAACGTAAGCTAGGATATACACGCTGAAATAGTTTCATCAGGATGTCCAAGTCTCTGCAGATCTATGTTGAGCCACATCCGAGGCATATCAATAACGGCAGCCCGACCCCTCCAACCCCCCTCTCTAACGGAAGCAACTCCAGAGTCTGCTTGTGGAGTCCAGACCTATTAACACACAGCTTATCTCAGCGGATCACCCCAATATTATAGCGACCCGGAGCCAGCCCCTGCAACCCCCCTCCCTTCCAACCCCCTTCCCCTCCACGTGTTCTTCTGATTCCTTTCTACATACCCCCCACTTTATTTCTCCACGTCATGCCCTTCTTCCTCTTCACCCATTCTCCTTCCCTCCTCGATTCATTCACCTACTTTCTTCCTCCTCTCGCTCCTGCCGCCGCCCCATTTCTCCCTCCTCCTCTCGTCCCATTCCCCCGTCCTCCCTCTTACGCGATTCTCGACCCCATACCTCGCCTCCCCCCTTTCCCCACCCTAGCAGTCCCGTCCCGTCACCCCCATCTACCCGCGACCACCGCTACTCAACGCACACCCGGTACAGTAGGCTAGCCGGTATAGTAGGCTAGCCGGTATAGCAGGCTAGCCGGTATAGTAGGCTAGCCGGTATAGTAGGCTAGCCGGTACAGTAGGCTAGCCGGTATAGTAGGCTAGCCGGTATAGTAGGCTAGCCGGTATAGTAGGCCAGCCGGTATAGTAGGCTAGCCGGTACAGTAGGCTAGCCGGTATAGTAAGCTAGCCGGTATAGTAGGCCAGCCGGTATAGTAGGCTAGCCGGTACAGTAGGCTAGCCGGTATACTAGGCTAGCCGGTATAGTAGGCTAGCCGGTATAGCAGGCTAGCCGGTATACTAGGCTAGCCGATATAGTAGGCTAGCCGGTATACTAGGCTAGCCGGTATAGTAGGCTAGCCGGTATAGTAGGCTAGCCGGTATAGTAGGCTAGCCGGTATAGTAGGCTAGCCGGTATAGTAGGCTAGCCGGTACAGTAGTCTAGCCGGTATAGTAGGCTAGCCGGTAGAGTAGGCTAGCCGGTATAGTAGGCTAGCCGGTATAGTAGGCTAGCCGGTACAGTAGGCTAGCCGGTATACTAGGCTAGCCGGTATAGTAGGCTAGCCGGTACAGTAGGCTAGCCGGTACAGTTGGCTAGCCGGTATAACAGGCTAGCCGGTATAGTAGGCTAGCCGGTATAGTTGGCTAGCCGGTATAGCAGGCTAGCCGGTATAGCAGGCTAGCCGGTATAGTAGGCTAGCCGATATATTAGGCTAGCCGGTATAGCAGGCTAGCCGGTACAGTAGGCTAGCCGGTATAGTAGGCTAGCCGGTACAGTAGGCTAGCCGGTATAATAGGCTAGCCGGTACAGTGGGCTAGCCGGTACAGTAGGCTAGCCGGTATAGCAGGCTAGCCGGTACAGTAGGCTAGCCGGTACAATAGGCTAGCCGGTTGAACTTGGTGCCCCTGTATATATGGCGGTGGTACGCATGGTATCAGGCATCAGGGTGATTTACTGGTAACCCTAATGGGATATTGACTGGCCAGGCGACCCCTCGGACCTGACGCTGCCGTTCTGACCACACTGGGCGCGGGGTGGGGTGTGTAGGTTGGTAAGGAGGCAAGGGGGCGGTGGAGGGGGACGGGAACTTTAAGCTGGTGCCTTGGGTGTGACCAGAATAGCAAGGCGCATACTGGTTGAATTGCTTGTCGCTCGGCAAATCTCGAAGAATCGCAGCCAAAAAAATCTGTCTGTGCCAAGGTCTCGAGCAAACAGTTGCGCGAGTCACTGTGGACACGAGACTCTCGATGCCACGTGACTTGTAAGTGGCCGATGTAGTAGGCGGCAATGTCCCCCAAGGTCAAAGGGAAGGAAGCAAGGTCAAACGAACAACAACTCGCTTTGATCTTTCCCAAAGCCAGCGGCCACCAAAACAAGAGAAGCTATTGATTATCTGATCCTCACCAGATATTTCTCCCATATATATATACGTATCCAGTACATATATATAACCATCACTATGTAGTATTATATATATATTATATATATATATATATATGTTTAATCTAGTGATAAACTCCTTGGCAACTGACAAATGCCAGTCATTTATGCCTGGCAACAATGTCCCAACCACCACCAGGCTATTATCATGAAGCACCGGAACATTGGGGGCCGGCCCGACAGTTCAGTGGGCCAGAGCGCTCGCCTTGAGTGCTCTGGCCACCTGAAAGCGTGGATCGGTGGTTCGAGCCCCGCTGTGGCCATGTCTGTGTTTTCGCAGGATAAAGATCGCATGTCTTTCTTCAAAGAGTAGGGGGTTACAGCCGGGGACATGGCTCCACTCTCCCCTCCTTCTCCCATTGACGCGATATGACCAAAAGTGTTTAAAACGTCCTGAATATACCACCAACCAGAAAACTGCTTCCAAGATGCCGTAAGAAGCAAACTCGTGAAGTTCAAGTCACACTTTGCATTTGCTCTCGATCCAGGTTTTTCTAAAATAGTATCATCCAGTTATGGCGAGTGAGGGGCATGTCTGTACTGTACTGATTTGTACAATATGGCGAGGACGATTGGTCATCTACGATTTGCTTACGAGCACATATATTTTATTCACAAAATAAAATGACAGCTCGAAATGATGCACGGAGACAAAGTATACCAGAACATCATGAGCCAAACGTTAGTTAGTACACATCTTATGTCATGCACTGTCCTTGTAACAACCGCTGCCTGTGTTGTCTAGAAGGACGCCTTGACATCCGTAACCTAGGGAGGGAGAGGGACACTAGTGTGTGGCGTTATGGGTGGTTCCTCTGCTGTTGACCGTATGAGGCAGGAAGGGGCGGGCGCAGGGAGGGCAGGTCATGCGTCATCTGGGCGTCAGTTATCAGCCAGTTCTCTCCATCCCTACTACCAAAGTATATGATTATCGGTCTCGCCAAGCAGAATGCCAATCACAGGCTACGATGGGGGTAGGGGCGGTGCATTGGCCAGGAGGGGGAGGGGGGTAGGATATTTGGCTCCCAGGATTGGGGAGAGGGGAGGGGGTAGTGGGTTTCGGTCGAAGTTGACCGTAGCTGCTTTGATTATCAGCGTATAGCCTTGTAACTGCTCACATACAACTCCATTATAGCTTCACCCCCCCCCCCCCTATACAATCCCAACCCTCACTCTCTGCTCTCAATCTCTCTCTCCATCGAAACACCCCATCCGTCCATCCTTCCCCCCTTTCCCTCTCCTACCCTCATGCATTACCCCCTCCCCCCTACCCCTCATAATCCCTCGCACCACCCCCTCCCTCCTACCCCTCTAACCCCCTCGCACCACCCCCTCCCTCCTACCCCTCTAACCCCCTCGCCCGACCCCGCTCCCTTCCTACCCCTCTTATCCCCTCGCACTACCCCCCCACACCCCTCAGCTCGCCAGCCACCCCTGTATCCAGTGTAACAGCCTGTCGATGTTCTTCTAAATAGCAGGCGGCATTATGGTGTCTCCCCCTATCGGGCTCGTCAATGAAGATTCTTCCACCGGTGCGCTTTTCCGCCCTGGTCAATCGCGGAGTCTTCCTCGACGAGTCTTCGCCCCCTCCTCCCTCCTTTTGCGTCGGCGGCGGCAAACATGTTAAATTAGACGCCTTTTCTTCTGCCGCCAAAGAGAGCGGCCGCAGCATGTCGCCAGATTCCGGCACAAAGCAGTCCTCGGGACGGGCCTGGTAATCTGTTTATCTTATTCCACACCCTCAGCTCCTCCCGCCGCCATCATGTACAGCCGGATGGCAGATAGCGCGGCGGCCGCAATTTGCTGGCTTTGGCGCGGTTAGTTGGTGGGTAGTGGGTCTCCGGGCAGGGGTCCGCTGGAGCACTGGGGGATGTGGGGATGAGGGGATGGAGTGGGGTGGCGGCTGAAGGGGGTGGGGGATTGGTAGTGTTATCTACGTGAGGAAAGGGGGGGAGGTATATGGGCATGGAGCTGCTGGATGGGGGTGGGGGGTGGTGGTGGTAGTGGTGGGGGTGAGGGTGATGGGTATGGAGATGAGGGGTGACGGAAGCACTATCAAAGGGGTGAGTGGGGTTAGGGGGGTATGTAGTCACACCCTTTGTGTCCGCTGGGGGTGCGCAGGATTAGAAAGCCGCAGCGGAAGGGGACTAGAGGAGCGGGAGGGGGTGGGGAGGGGTTAGATGGAAGGGTGGCACGAGGGTGGGAGACGCGGAGCGGGGCAGTGAGACGGGGGAGGGGGGAGAAGGGGGAGGCGTCGGAAATGGAAAGGAGCTAACAGATCAGTTGGCTGGGTACTCGTCAGGACATCTAGACACAGTGGCTCCTCCCCCCTCGCCATCACCCACCCCCGGCCCTGCTTGCTTGCCCTGCCTGCTGCGACCAGGGTAAACCCCAACAAACTGCCTGTCACTGCCGCCGGGTCGGCTGTCTTCTGGTGGTACTCGTGTGGCATCCACCCATTAAATCTACTCTTGGCGCACTTATCCAGTCCATCCCGGGGGCCAGGAACTTTTTAATTGCTGTCCATGACATCCGCTACCAGTGCATGCATGCTGTCACTTTGGTGTTGTCTCTGCGCGATGGTTACGCCAGCCATACTGTGCCTCTGTTGAATGACTGTTGTACCGCTTCAGCTGCGTCAACTGTTTTCAATCCTGACGGTGACTTGTGACTTATTATTGTTGTTAATGTCACTCAGAAGTAGATAACTGCTTTAACAGCTTCAGAGCTGTTGATACAAGTCTACAGCGCAAGTACCACAGCAACTTTAACAGCTTCATAGCTGTTAATACAAGTCTACAGCGCAAGCACCACAGCAAGTTTAACAGCTTCATAGCTGTTGATACAAGTCTACAGCGCAAGCACCACAGCCACTTTAACAGCTTCATAGCTGTTGATACAAGTCTACAGCGCAAGCACAACAGCAACTTTAACAGCTTCATAGCTGTTGATACAAGTCTACAGCGCAAGTACCACAGCAACTTTAACAGCTTCATAGCTGTTAATACAAGTCTACAGCGCAAGCACCACAGCAACTTTAACAGCTTCAGAGGTGTTGATACAAGTCTACAGCGCAAGTACCACAGCAACTTTAACAGCTTCATAGCTGTTGATACAAGTCTACAGCGCAAGCACCACAGCAACTTTAACAGCTTCAGAGCTGTTGATACAAGTCTACAGCGCAAGCACCACAGCAACTTTAACAGCTTCATAGCTGTTGATACAAGTCTACAGCGCAAGTACCACAGCAACTTTAACAGCTTCATAGCTGTTAATACAAGTCTACAGCGCAAGCACCACAGCAACTTTAACAGCTTCAGAGCTGTTGATACAAGTCTACAGCGCAAGTACCACAGCAACTTTAACAGCTTCAGAGCTGTTGATACAAGTCTACAGCGCAAGTACCACAGCAGCTTAACAGCTTCAGAGCTGTTGATACAAGTCTACAGCGCAAGCACCACAGCAACTTTAACAGCTTCATAGCTGTTGATACAAGTCTACAGCGCAAGTACCACAGCAACTTTAACAGCTTCATAGCTGTTGATACAAGTCTACAGCGCAAGCACCACAGCAACTTTAACAGCTTCATAGCTGTTGATACAAGTCTACAGCGCAAGTACCACAGCAACTTTAACAGCTTCAGAGCTGTTGATACAAGTCTACAGCGCAAGCACCACAGCAACTTTAACAGCTTCATAGCTGTTGATACAAGTCTACAGCGCAAGTACCACAGCAACTTTAACAGCTTCAGAGCTGTTGATACAAGTCTACAGCGCAAGCACCACAGCAACTTTAACAGCTTCATAGCTGTTGATACAAGTCTACAGCGCAAGTACCACAGCAACTTTAACAGCTTCAGAGCTGTTGATACAAGTCTACAGCGCAAGCACCACAGCAACTTAACAGCTTCAGAGCTGTTGATACAAGTCTACAGCGCAAGTACCACAGCAACTTTAACAGCTTCAGAGCTGTTGATACAAGTCTACAGCGCAAGCCCCACAGCAACTTTAACAGCTTCATAGCTGTTGATACAAGTCTACAGCGCAAGCCCCACAGCAACTTTAACAGCTTCAGAGCTGTTGATACAAGTCTACAGCGCAAGTACCACATCAACTTTAACAGCTTCATAGCTGTTGATACAAGTCTACAGCGCAAGCCCCACAGCAACTTTAACAGCTTCATAGCTGTTGATACAAGTCTACAGCGCAAGCCCCACAGCAACTTTAACAGCTTCAGAGCTGTTGATACAAGTCTACAGCGCAAGTACCACAGCAACTTTAACAGCTTCATAGCTGTTGATACAAGTCTACAGCGCAAGCCCCACAGCAACTTTAACAGCTTCATAGCTGTTGATACAAGTCTACAGCGCAAGCCCCACAGCAACTTTAACAGCTTCATAGCTGTTGATACAAGTCTACAGCGCAAGCCCCACAGCAACTTAACAGCTTCAGAGCTGTTGAAACAAGTCTACAGCGCAAGCCCCACAGCAACTTTAACATCTTCACCGCCGTCTCGCCCCACTGCCGGCAATTATATAGAAACCACCGACAGGAGCCCGCAACGACACTGCAGGCGATCGCCTCTCTGTGTGAGTGGGGGGGGGGGGGCGGAAGGGGGAGGGGGAGCGGAGGGGGACGGGTGAGGGAAGGCAACGATGGCAACCGTGGAGGCGTACCGGGTCTGACAATCATGAGGCCCCGGATGTAGAAGGACAACTCAGATGGACGCCAGCCGTCGGCCAGGAAGGAAGACGCCAGCTGACTGAGGCCACGTGACTCGATAGGATTTGAAGAAATGACCGGTGAAAAAGAATCCGCGTTAATTGGTACCCCAGAGACGGCTTAACGAGCAGCCCACAAGCGTGTCTCGAAGGAAACTTTATGTAGTAAATTGATATGTATATGCATATATGTCTATATTTTATCATCTAAAGGATATGAGAGGCAGGTTATCAGGAGTGGGAGGAATCGGCGAGTGAGAGCGTTATAAAGAGAGAGGCCAACTCGGACATTAGAGAGGGATCGAATAAGGCGAAAGGGATATGCCAGGAAGGGAACCCGTATAACGGGGACACCCAATCAGTGGTTGAGAGTCAGGTTTAACCCTATCGCTCAACAAGCCGGGGTCAGGCCCTCTCATCACCTGCCCGCTGCTGACAATCCAAGCTGGTTAGCTGGTCCACGACTTTGGACTCTCTCGTGTTTATTTGAAGGGGGCGGCTAGCTACCTGCAGTCGATAAGCCGGCCGCAGATCAAACATCTTGGCGTCCTGGATGTCTTGACATGGCCCGGGACGCGGCGGTGGCGGCGCGCACGTGTTGCTTGAGATGCCCGTCCACCCGCCATTATACGGCCAACATTGGCACCACGTGGCTTGGCCTGGTCCCTTCCGCTTCAGTCACTCCGTCCATCGCCGCCGAGCCGCCTGCAGTGAGCACGGCTTGATGAACCAAGAAGAGAGACCATCGTATCGCGAGTCGCGTCGCGTCACTCCGCCCCGCCTCATCAAGTCGATATTATATTATTACCCCGCGCACGAAGTGCGCGCCTCGCAAATATTATCATATGCATGGCGTAACGCGTATAAAGAACGGTACTTCAACTTTTCCCAAAGACAGCAGCGTTGGTCTGCCGTGGAAGGATCGTGTATGCGTAGGGCGTCGGCCTGGCTGGACGCATGGGGGTCGGGTCTGCACGCTGTCATATAAACACTGTGTCATTCACTGGTGGCAGGCGGCGGAAGTTTCAGAGCTGTCTGTCGCAGCTGCGCATTCATTCCCAGGGCCGCCGATGTACAAGAGAGGAATACATGAAGTAACAAATCGGAAGTAAAGTTATCACAAGGTTCTGTGGAGGCCATGTATAGTCATGGAAGACACAGGATACCCGCGGGTATGGGAAACTAATTAATATAAAAATGGAATCTGGGAGACGGCATTTCTTGGATTGTTTAGAGTGCTGCGTTGCTGACGGAGATTTCCTTCCAGGAGCTCCGATTTGAGTGCTTTTCGGTGGTGAAAACGCGGTGACGAGGGCTCCGTTAACGGGCGTGTTATTAAAGGCGGATAAACCAGGGTCGTGACCCTTGCGGGTGCTCACCGCCACCACCACAACCACCACAACCACCTCACCACCACCACCACCACCGCCAGGGGTGTCTATCCCTTCCTGGCAGCAGCTGGACGGTCTCCTAGGTGGGCGGTAGCAGTTCTATGGAGTTAGACCACACGCCAAGATGACCGGCGTACTGGCCGCGTTGTGGACCCCTATTATCGCCCTCTTGGCTTTTTTTGCCAACGGTAAGTCAGATTATAATGTTTTCAATCTTTTCCCCTTGTCTATTGAACGTATCGTTGATATGACCATTATGTGGATGTCGCCATGGCTTTCAGGGCGGTGTTTCGTCCATCATTTGTCGGCAGGTTGGGGCCCTCAGGGGGGTTGGGTCCATGGTCTGTACACGTGTTTAACCCCAACGGCCAGCCGCAGTAAGAGCAAAAACTCATCCGCCGCGCCTTGAGGAATCGGCGGGTGGATTTTCTCCGCTTTAATTATGCCATCAGACAGCCACCGGACGGCTTATTATCAACGAGTGAGTGTGTGGATCGGCTGTCAGACCCCTTAGGGTAATTACCATACCGCTGATTGTCGTCTAAGGTATGGCCGCTGTCAATGACTCATGCCTTAACGCTATATATCAGACTATATAGTTAGGAAACTTAAGCAAGCTTATTACATTGGTTACATGTTGCTGTTTCATTCTACACACGTGTATATCAGCTCGTGTAAAAAACACCATTCGAACAGGGATGCGATGTTGCAAACGTATCATACATAGTCATACAGTGATTAAGAAAAACTTTTGTCTAGGTGAGAACGGAAAGAAACAATTGTTCTTTATTTTAGCACCAATATCCATCTATTCATCCATCCAGGTTCGTTAATTATTTATTACAAGTGGGTTTTTTTTATACTCGAATTCGAGAAATACCTACCGAGATTTATACCGTATTTACATTCAGTTAGTCCACCCTTAATCCTCCTGCCCCCTCCCCCAGTTGTGCACCACGCGACCACAAACCTTGACCCCCCGTCCTCACCCCGACCCTCACCCGCACCCCTGACATATTTCCCCCTCACGGTGCATCGGACAAATCAGGGGATATATCGAATACATCCACGTATTCGGTGGCACGTCGTGCGTACGGAGAGCCCCCGACACTCATTCAGTCAGCGCCTATACGCCCCAGAGGAGGCGGGGGGGAGGGTTCTGGGTTCAAAGGCGATGATAGAGTCTCAGTGTGGGCGGCGGGGGGATGGGGTGGGGTTAGAGCTGGGGAGTGAAATCCTATGGTGTGATGACCCGTGATGGGTGGGGTAGTTAGGGTGGGTGGGGTGGGTCACGTCGGTGGTAAAAACTTAGCGAGGGAAAGCGATGGAGCTTCATTCCTTCGTTACTGGGACAGCGATGTGTGTCGCTTAGTTTGCTTTCGGGATCTATGGCCTGAGGTAAACTTTACACTTCACATCCACGGAGTACGTCGCTAGGCCCTTGGTAAGCTCCCAGAGGGGAAGGGGCGAGAGGGTGGGAGCGGCAAGAGGGTTGCAGTGTAAAGGAAGCGAGAGATAGAGTGGGGGTGGGGGAGGGGCGAGGGAAAGGGGTAGACAGAGAAAGGGAGTGTGACTCAGAGAAAGAGAGGAGGGCAGGGTGGAGGCAGAAACAGCAATGGTAAGAGAAAAAGATGGGGAGGGACACAGTGGATAGAAAATAGAGAAGGGAGGGACAGATACTCACAAATAAACAGATATAGGAGGGGAGAAGGGGCAGAGACAGATAGGTATGGAGAATAAGAGAAAGCGAGAGATATGGGGGTGGGAGGTGGAAGTAGACAGAAAATAGAGAGGAGCGAGACAGATACTCATAAATAAACAGATATAGGAGGGGAAGAAAGGCAGAGACAGATAGGTATGGAGAATAAGAGAAAAAGAGAGGTATGGGGTGGGAGGTGGAAGTAGGCAGAAAATAGAGAGGAGCGAGAAATACTCACAAATAAACAGATATATGAGGGGAAGAGGGGCAGAGACAGATCGAGAGGTATGGAGAAAAAAAGAAAAAGAGAGAGATGTGGGTGGGGGTGGAGGGTGGGGGAGGAAGTAGAGGGTGGAGGGGACCCGGGAGAGGTAGGGTGGATCCCCCCACAGGCTCCGCCCCCTGCCTCCTGCCAGTCGCGCCAAATCACCGACGATGGGGGGTGGGGGGGGGGAAGTAGAGGGTGGAGGGGACCCGGGAGAGGTAGGGTGGATCCCCCCACAGGCTCCGCCCCCTGCCTCCTGCCAGTCGCGCCAAATCACCGGCGGTGTGAGACAGGGAAAGAAAACACATCCGGGTAATTTTATCTCTTACTAATCTGACTATGCCGGGGTGAGGATGGAAGACATGGGACGAAAGACCGCGGGATGTTTCCACGAACGCTAGGGCAGATTGGTGGCGTGGGGTGATGGTAGTCATGGCAATGTGATGTGATGTGACGTCGGTCAGGCTGCCTGCTTGGCTGACTGTTTACTGCAATATGTATATCGCGGAGTTTAGATCGGGGTTTAGCTGTGCTATCCATGTTCACTTGGTACACAACTCATGGATCGGTTGAAGATTGAGTTGAAGACATAAATAAGCGCTGATATATAGGCTACAGATAGACA
>OZ025251.1:40018850-40064001 GCA_964019135.1 Arenicola marina | reverse complement strand
TTCCGGGCTTTCGCCTGGAGTGTGATTGTCTTGCTGACGTCCCTTGCCATCGTGAGAGCTGGAACTTTGATTGGTCTGACACCCCTGGCGCCACCGTGAGAGCTCGGACTTTGATTGGTCTGACACCCCTGTCTTCAACGTGAGAGCTCGGACTTTGATTGGTCTAACACCCCTGTCGTCACCGTGAGAGCTCGACTTTCATTGGTCTAACACCCCTGTCGTCACCGTGAGAGCTCGGACTTTGATTGGTCAAACACCCCTGGCGCCACCGTGAGAGCTCGGACTTTGATTGGTCTGACACCCCTGTCTTCAACGTGAGAGCTCGGACTTTGATTGGTCTAACACCCCTGTCGTCACCGTGAGAGCTCGGACTTTGATTGGTCTAACACCCCGGGCGCCACCGTGAGAGCTCGGACTTTGATTGGTCTAACACCCCGGGCGCCACCGTGAGAGCTCGGACTTTGATTGGTCTAACACCCCTGTCGTCACCGTGAGAGCTCGGACTTTGATTGGTCTAACACCCCTGGCGCCACCGTGAGAGCTCGGACTTTGATTGGTCTAACATCCCTGTCGTCAAGTGAGAGCTCGGACTTTGATTGATCTAACACCCCTGTCGTCACCGTGAGAGCTTGGACTTTGATTGGTCTAACAGCACCTGTCGTCACCGTGAGAGCTCGGACTTTGATTGGTTCTAACACCCCTGTCGTCAATGTGAGAGCTCGGACTTTGATTGGTCTAACACCCCTGTCGTCACCGTGAGAGCTCGGACTTTGATTGGTCTAACACCCCTGTCGTCACCGTGAGAGCTCGGACTTTGATTGGTCTAACACCCCTGTCGTCACCTTGAGAGCTTGGACTTTGATTGGTCTAACACCCCTGTCGTCACCGTGAGAGCTCGGACTTTGGTCTAACACCCCGGGCGCCACCGTGAGAGCTCGGACTTTGATTGGTTTAACACCCCTGTCGTCACCGTGAGAGCTCGGACTTTGATTGGTCTAACATCCCTGGCGCCACCGTGAGAGCTCGGACTTTGATTGGTCTAACAGCACTGTCGTCACCGTTAGAGCTCGGACTTTGATTGGTCTAACACCCCTGTCGTCACCGTGAGAGCTTGGACTTTGATTGTTTTTACACCCCTGTCGCCACCGTGAGAGCAGGGACCTTGATTGGTCTAACACCCCTGTCGTCACCGTGAGAGCTGGGACTTTGATCCGTGTAACACCCCTGGCGCAACCGTGAAAGCTGGGACTTTGATTGGTCTAACACCCCTGGCGCCACCGTGAGAGCTCGGACTTTGATTGGTCTAACCCCCCTGGCACCACCGTGAGAGCTCGGACTTTGATTGGTCTAACACCCCTGGCGCCACCGTGAGAGCAGGGACTTGCAGGATTAGGAGACGGTGTCGCCAGACTGGTCTCGGGATTACTGGGAACAGATTGTGGGTCCCTTCCGATCGCCATGGGAATATATACGCTTGGCTGGAACAGTGAACATAGCATGACCTTATCTGATAAAGCTGGCTGCGAAGTGACATACATCAGTTCTCTCTAAATACATATAAAACGGTGACATTATAGTTGCATAATCTCAGCAAAACATACAGCCGTTTTGTCACATACATTGAGTATAATTGTGACATAACCACATGGTGAACGCGATATGATCAAAAGTGGTTAAATCGTCCTAAATATACAACCAACCAAAATAACCACATAGTGACATAACCACATACATAACCACATAATGACATAACCACATAGTGATATAACCACATAGTGAAATTACGACATTGTGACATAACCACATAGTGACATAATCACATAGTGACATAATCACATAGTGACATTACCACATTGTATAGCAACACAGCGACATAACCGCACTGTAATACATAGCCACACATAGCGACATAACAGCACAATAACACATAGCCACTCTTAGCGACATAACGGCACAGTAACACATAGCCACTCTTAGCGACATAACAGCACAGTAACACATAGCCATACATAGCGACATAACAGCACGGTAACACATAGCCACTCTTAGCGACATAACGGCACAGTAACCCATAGCCACTCTTAGCGACATAACAGCACAGTAACACATAACCACACATAGCGACACAATCGCACAGTAACACATAGCCACACATAACGACATAACCGCACAGTAACACATACCCACACATAGCGACACAACGGCACAGTAACACATAGCCACACATAGCGACATAGCCGCACAGTAACACATAGCCACACATAGCGACATAACGGCACAGTAACACATAGCCACACATAGCGACATAACGGCACAGTAACATATAGCCACACATAGCGACATAACGGCACAGTAACACATAGCCACACATAGGGACATAACCGCACAGCAACACATAGCCACACATAGCGACATAACGGCACAGTAACACATAGCCACACATAGCGACATAACCGCACAGTAACACATAGCCACACATAGCGACATAACGGCACAGTAACACATAGCCACACATAGCGACATAACGGCACAGTAACATATAGCCACACATAGCGACATAACGGCACAGTAACACATAGCCACAGATAGCGACATAACCGCACAGTAACACAGCCACACATAGCGACATAACGGCACAGTAACACATAGCCACACATAGCGACATAACCGCACAGTAAAACATAGCCACACAAAGCGACACAACCGCACAGTAACACATAGCCAGACATAGCGACATAGCCGCACAGTAACACATAGCCACACAGCGACATAACGGCACATTAACACATAGCCACAGATAGCGACACAACCGCACAGTAACACATAGCCACACGTTGCGACATAACGGCACAGTAACACATAGCCACACATAGCGACATAGCCGCACAGTAACACATAGCAACACGTTGCGACATAACGGCACAGTAACACATAGCCACACATAGCGACATAGCCGCAGGCGGTTTCTCCTGTAAAATAACACCCGAGGACGATATTAATTATTCGATGCTGTCAGGATATTGACAAAGCGGTGTCCTTCCGAGAGTCGTCCGTCTCTTCCATCTCAGGGAAGCTGGTAAACACACACACACCTTCCCTGTCCACACCCTCACATACCCCCCCACCCCCCAGTCCATTCTCTCCACACACAACACACACACCTTCCCTGTACCTCTGCCGCCCTCACCCACCCATACCCCCCCCCCTTACCGCCCATTCCCCACACCTACACACATACACACACACACCCAACAAGTTTCAATTAGCCTCTGATTGATAGGCCTTACCGGAAGTCTCGACCAAGGGCGATCTGCCTCCATTCATCAAAGATCACCCCCTCCCCCTTACCAACACCACACACCCCGCCCCTGCCGCCCCTGCCAATGCCGCATCCACAGCGTCTGCAGCGATCGCAGTTGAAAAAAACCTGAAAAAAAGCGCTCGAAAAGATTTGGCGCGAAAACCCGATCCCCGTAGGTGGAGGAACAATAAACAATCGGCGACAAATAAAAGCCAATAACGCAGGACGGAGGATTAATTTTTGGGGTCCAAAGATGTCTCGGCCAACGGGTAAATAATCCATAGACTTCCTCCATTGAGTATGTCCTCGGGGGAGAGAGGACACAGTCGTGAAATCTGAGACGGCGGGTGTCCCGAGGAGGAGGCAAGAAACAGAGAGAGAGAGAGACAGGAAGGGAGGGGGCGGGTGGGGGGGGGAGGGGCAGACGGGGGGAGGCTGGCGGAGGGTAAGCGAGGCACTCACGCGTTACTGGCTGCCACTGAGACTGTGTCTGTTCCGGATCCATGCCCGACAAGGCCGTCAGTCGCCGCCTGACACTTCATAATGACATCGTTAGGCTTAGACGGCGGCATCAACATCCAGACGGTTCTACCCATTGTGGCGATACTGCTCTCGTTACACCCGGGAATATTGTTCGTGCTTTGCAACCCCATCTACGGTAAGCAGGACTTTCCGTTACGGGTTTGTATTATAGGCGTTGATGTTGTCGTCGTCATCGATTATTGTGTATGCGTATGACGTGTGTGTGTACGACGTGTCAACAAAGTTGATGAATGTCCAATATTTACCATAAGGGCGAAGTTGACACAGATATTTTAATTGTGGTAAGCGTATGGCATTTCCGGGCTCACTACGTATCCTCTCACCTTGACATTCGCCAAATGTTCCTCTGATGATGTTATATCAATGGCAGGATATGACGTCACAATATACCAGCATGCCTCACTCGCGTACATGTTACCCCTGATTAAGATGTACCGCATCGATCCATTCTCGCCGATATACACTAAATATTATTAATTATTAAAATTATTATCAAAATAGTCTTTTAATTAAAATGACAAAGGATTTTCGACCTCATTTTTTGACCTCCTTTTAGACAGGTTTTTATAGACAATTTTTCTATTTTGGGGGGGGGGGGGTTGTAAAATTGGTCCGGTTGTACATATTATTTTCAGTATGTGCAAGGGTGGGATGAAAAGCTGAGCTTACATGAACTAAAATACGAATCCATGTTCACCAATTTGCGATCTGATATCGTCAGTATCCGCTTGTCTTGGACTTACTCATCACAAGCAATGTGTATTTTGCATGCTAAAATGGATCTGGGATTATACAATTTCATGCGATTTTGCAACAGATTAACACACTTAGTCAAGATGCGGCACCACGCTCTAATAATTGTAATTATATTATCTCATTGCATGTCATGTTAACTCTGCGATCAGTGAACTCACTCATTCAGAGCCAATGGGAGAGAGAGATCACCGAAATATGCGAATAGCAGAAGGATTGCATTGGACTCTTCTTGCAAAAAGCCAAGTTTACGAGACTAGTGGCCACTCCGTTGTCCGACGCCTTTCAAACCCCATCCCTTAATGAAACAACTGGCGCGCACCTTTTTGTGGAGAAAGCAGCGCCCAGGAAGAGACGGGGGACCACGCTTTGAAATGACGTCTGCCCTTAAAGGACCTCGTGTACTTGTCTGGCAGATGTGTCTTCACACCACGCCCCCTACCCCCTGCCCGTCCCGCTCTCCCTGGCCACGCTCCCCACCCCGCGTCCCCCGTGAGACTCGCTCAAACTCTGGCGGGGTGAACTCATCCTAATTTAAACGGTCTGTTCACAGAAGTCGTTCTGGGGCCATCGATTGTGTCGTCATGGGGATATCGTGGATCAGGCTTTATGTAGTATGCAGATTTGCTGGACTCAGAGGGTATGCAGGGGCGTGTGCAGGAATTCATTAAGAGGGGGTGGGGGGGGGGACAATTAATGTTTCCACAACAACATAAAAAATTGCGTGTAAAAGCCTGAGAGGTAGGTCACAGACCGTGGTGCACTGAATTTGAAAGGGGGAGGGGGCTGGGGTAAGGTATATCTTAGGGTCTGAAAGGGAAGGGAGTAGGCACGTGTCCCATGTGGGGGGAGGGGACTGGGGTAAGGTATATCTTAGGGTCTGAAAGGGAAGGGAGGAGGCACGTGTCCCATGTGGGGGGAGGGGACTGGGGTAAGGTATATCTTAGGGTCTGAAAGGGAAGGGAGTAGGCACGTGTCCCATGTGGGGGGGGGGGGAGGGGACTGGGGTAAGGTATATCTTAGGGTCTGAAAGGGAAGGGAGTAGGCACGTGTCCGATGTGGGGGGAGGGGACTGGGGTAAGGTATATTTTAGGGTCTGAGAGGGAAGGGAGGAGGCACGTGTCCCAAGTGGGGGGAGGGGGCTGGGGTAAGGTATATCTTAGGGTCTGAAAGGGAGTTGAGGAGGCACGTGTCCCATGTGGGGGGAGGGGACTAGGGTAAGGTATATTTTAGGGTCTGAAAGGGAAGGGAGTAGGCACGTGTCCCATGTGGGGGGGCGGGGGACTGGGGTAAGGTATATCTTGGGGTCTGAAAGGGAAGGGAGGTGTCACGTGTCCCATGTGGGGGGAGGGGACTGGGGTAAGGTATATCTTGGGGTCTGAAAGGGAAGGGAGTAGGCACGTGTCCCATGTGGGGGGGGACTGGGGTAAGGTATATCTTGGGGTCTGAAAGGGAAGGGAGTAGGCACGTGTCCCATGTGAGGGGAGGGGGCTGGGGTAAGGTATATCTTAGGGTCTGAAAGGGAGTTGAGGAGGCACGTGTCCCATGTGGGGGGAGGGGGCTGGGGTAAGGTATAACTTAGGGTCTGAAAGGGAAGGGAGTAGGCACGTGTCCCATGTGGGGGGAGGGGGCTGGGGTAAGGTATATCTTAGGGTCTGAAAGGGAGTTGAGGAGGCACGTGTCCCATGTGGGGGGAGGGGACTAGGGTAAGGTATATTTTAGGGTCTGAAAGGGAAGGGAGTAGGCACGTGTCCCATGTGGGGGGGGACTGGGGTAAGGTATATCTTGGGGTCTGAAACGGAAGGGAGGAGTCACGTGTCCCATGTGGGGGGAGGGGACTGGGGTAAGGTATATCTTGGGGTCTGAAAAGGAAGGGAGTAGGCACGTCTCCCATGTGGGGGGAGGGGGCTGGGGTAAGGTATATCTTAGGGTCTGAGAGGGAAGGGAGTAGGCACGTGTCCGATGTGGGGGAAAGGGACTGGGTTAAGGTATTTCTCAGTGTCTGAAAGGGAAGGGAGTAGGCACGTCTCCCATGTGGGGGGAGGGGACTAGGGTAAGGTATATTTTAGGGTCTGAAAGGGAAGGGAGTAGGCACGTGTCCCATGTGGGGGAAAGGGACTGGGTTAAGGTATTTCTCAGTGTCTGAAAGGGAAGGGAGTAGGCACGTCTCCCATGTGGGGGGAGGGGACTAGGGTAAGGTATATTTTAGGGTCTGAAAGGGAAGGGAGTAGGCACGTGTCCCATGTGGGGGGAGGGGACTGGGGTAAGGTATATCTTGGGGTCTGAAAAGGAAGGGAGTAGGCACGTCTCCCATGTGGGGGGAGGGGGCTGGGGTAAGGTATATCTTAGGGTCTGAAAGGGAAGGGAGTAGGCACGTGTCCCATGTGGGGGGAGGGGACTGGGGTAAGGTATATCTTAGGGTCTGAAAGGGAAGGGGGTAGGCACGTGTCCCATGTGGGGGGAGGGGACTGGGGTAAGGTATATCTTGGGGGCTGAAAGGGAAGGGAGTAGGCACGTGTCCCATGTGCTCCCGTGCTATCGTGCTGTTCAGTAGTGTGGGTTTTAATGCATATGGTGGCTCTTTTAACATGTGAAAGTGTTATTCCTAGATGAGTTAGTGACCCGGTTGAGCAGACCAAGGCCTCCAAGGCATAGGTTTGTACCCTGACACCGGCTGCGTCTGCGGCATATTCCATCCAACCAAGGGGGCCACCTCGGTAGCTCAGTCGGCTGGAGCGCTCGCATTGAGTGCTCTGGTCACCTGCGAGCCTAACGGCACGTGGATCAATAGTTAGAGCCCCGCTGTGGACATGTCTGTGTGATCCCATGCCTTTCTTCGTAACGAATAGGGGGTTTTCCCCGGGGACATGGCTCGACTCTCCCTTGCTTCTCCCATTGACGCGATATGACCAACAGTGGTTACAGCGTCCTGAATATACAAGCAACCAACCAACCATCTAACGGAAATATTCCGAGAGGCTTCTATGACCAATCCGGCTTTCCGTGGTGCCCAAAAGTGGCGTAAAACGCATATCCTTGGTCGTGTGGAGGACCGTGGTTGTGGGACTGGCGCCTCCGGTGGATTCCCTGGTGGACGACTTATCATTGTAGGACGGACAAGATATGAGACCCGCTGTGAAGAAGACACCAACCACCCTAGCTGGTATCACGCTATCTATGCCATAGTGGAGGGGCCAGATGGACGATATTGTGTGATATAGGCTTCGGAGGATGTGGTGCATAAGACAGCAGTGGAAACCAAACATGTGGATACATATTCTCACTGGGATTGGTCTCTTGGGGATTTAAATGCTGATTTAGGTAAAAAATAAAGGTGTAAGGATGAAATCCGACTACAGCCGAGTGAATTCCAATCAGCCTCCCCTCACAGATGCCATAACAGATGTAGGGCACCGATAACGGTTCGACCTCATCTGACTCTGCCTCGTGGCCTCGCTTTGGTTTTTCTTTCACCGAATAAAACAATTAACTTGACATGGCCTTCTTCGCGGAATTTGAGTTTCCTAAATTCAAGGCACGTATGGCATCAATGAATTTTCTCGATTAGCATCCAATCCTTTCAGTTTTCAAGGCAAATCGCGCATAAGAAGAAACAGGACGGCGAATCAAAGCCAGCATTAACATGTTCTCGCTGGCGTGCCCCAGCTTATACCTACGATAATGGCGTTTGGAGCAAAATAGCGCATACGGCTCAATGCAGGCGTCGCCGGAAAAATAAGGGATACTTCGGCAACCCTTCCACTTCAGCTTTACAAACTTCATTACCGCTTCGGTGAATCGGGATTAGAGCCTTTTACCCTTACTGTTGCAATGCGATTCCTCCTCGTGACTGGGGGCGTGGGGGGGGGGGGCGGGGGGCAGGCGGCCAGCGGTCCTCACCAGCGGCCCCTGGAAGACAAAAGGCGCACTGCAGCCCCCGACGGCCGTCTGTGTCATCCGTGAGTAATTTGATCCCGCGGGATTTCTGGGAGAGTTGGCGGTCTGGTGGGTACAGACGGCAGTGGCGGAAGAGGGGACAGCCGTAAGCGTGTCTGTGGTAAGGACCGCCCCTCGTCCTCACCGGTCGGAGATACACCCATGTGATTAATACCGGTCTCACTGGTCTGGTCCAGACCGTTGCTTTTTTGCTGTCACCGCCCCACCCCCATCAAAAAAATGTTTTTTTCTCTCTGCGGCTCGTCTTATGGCTTGAGACGCTGGTATACGCTGCGGCACAACCATCTTCTTCATCAATAATGGATTTTATTTTAATACGCCGCAGTGTTATTTTTGTCTTTTTTCCCTGATTTCCCCTTTGAGGTTTCCGCTTTGAAGAGTTGTCTTCACAAAATCTGCAGCGTGAATATTTTTTTACATACGTAGTGCTTCTTCCTATTAAGTAAGCCGGCCTTGTGAACCGGTGGAATATGAGAAGTGATGAATTGGAAAATAGCTAGGCCAAGCGGACAGTGTGAAAAGCGGCCGTCCTGCCCCCGGTCTTTGCAACAGCTTTGTATGATTCCTGGCCGTTCTGAATAGGCACATTTTAATACAGCTGTCACAATTGCAGCTGTTTTAATAATGTATTTAATATCTCTAGACTGCGCATCAACCGCAGTGTATGATACACTCATACAACCATTTAAAATACCCCTTCCGTACCAAGTAGAATGTTGCAAGTATAGTTTGTCCGTATTATTTGTATATCTCGTGTTCGCCGTGTGATATATAATGTCTTCTGTTATTCGATTGAATAAACGCCATCAGCTTGCGAGCGCTTTCTGTGCTGGATGGCTGGATTAGGCCGTGGATTAGGATAATCCGCCATCATTGCCCCCACCAGCACGGGAGTCATCCCGCGGATTATGCCAATCAAAGTCATTATCATAACATCGCGCTGTTTAATGAAATATCAATATCAATTTGTGACACAATTAGTTGCGAACGGCTTCCCATAGTGTTCGGTGCATATTCGAATTTGCTGCGCGAGAAGAGACATTCTGAGCGTCACCTGAGTATGTAGTGAGTGATGCTGGACGACCCGTTAGAGGGGTTCGGTGGCACACTGTGTGTATCTGTAAAGGGTGTGTCTGTGATGTATTCGCTGCTACCGTCACATCCAACATCATCTCTCGGACCAATATCTCCATCATCTCTGCAGTCCCTATCCTCATCATCATCTGCACTACAACCATCTCCACCATCATCATCTCCTTCGTCAACATCAACACCACTGTCACCCCACCCAGCGCCACGCTATCACCACCGCGACACCCCACCCAGCGCCACGCTATCACCACCACGCCACCCCACCCCGCGCCACGCTATCACCACCACGCCACCCCACCCAGCGCCACGCTATCACCACCGCGCCACCCCACCCAGCGCCACGCTATCACCACCGCGCCACCCCACCCATCGCCACGCTATCACCACCGCGACACCCCACCCAGCGCCACGCTATCACCACCGCGCCACCCCACCCAGCGCCACGCTATCACCACCACGCCACCCCACCCCGCGCCACGCTATCACCACCGCGTCACCCCACCCAGCGCCACGCTATCACCACCGCGCCACCCCACCCAGCGCCACGCTATCACCACCGCGCCACCCCACCCATCGCCACGCTATCACCACCGCGACACCCCACCCAGCGCCACGCTATCACCACCGCGCCACCCCACCCCGCGCCACGCTATCACCACCGCGCCACCCCACCCCGCGCCACGCTATCACCACCGCGACACCCCACCCAGCGCCACGCTATCACCACCGCGCCACCCCACCCAGCGCCACGCTATCACCACCGCGACACCCCACCCATCGCCACGCTATCACCACCACGCCACCCCACCCCGCGCCACGCTATCACCACCACGCCACCCCACCCAGCGCCACGCTATCACCACCACGCCACCCCACCCCGCGCCACGCTATCACCACCGTGACACCCCACCCAGCGCCACGCTATCACCACCACGCCACCCCACCCCGCGCCACGCTATCACCACCGCGACACCCCACCCATCGCCACGCTATCACCACCGCGACACCCCACCCAGCGCCACGCTATCACCACCGCGCCACCCCACCCCGCGCCACGCTATCACCACCACGCCACCCCACCCCGCGCCACGCTATCACCACCGCGTCACCCCACCCAGCGCCACGCTATCACCACCGCGCCACCCCACCCATCGCCACGCTATCACCACCGCGACACCCCACCCAGCGCCACGCTATCACCACCGCGCCACCCCACCCCGCGCCACGCTATCACCACCGCGCCACCCCACCCCGCGCCACGCTATCACCACCGCGACACCCCACCCAGCGCCACGCTATCACCACCGCGCCACCCCACCCCGCGCCACGCTATCACCACCACGCCACCCCACCCAGCGCCACGCTATCACCACCACGCCACCCCACCCCGCGCCACGCTATCACCACCGCGACACCCCACCCAGCGCCACGCTATCACCACCGCGCCACCCCACCCAGCGCCACGCTATCACCACCACGCCACCCCACCCCGCGCCACGCTATCACCACCACGCCACCCCACCCCGCGCCACGCTATCACCACCGCGACACCCCACCCAGCGCCACGCTATCACCACCACGCCACCCCACCCCGCGCCACGCTATCACCACCGCGACACCCCACCCATCGCCACGCTATCACCACCGCGACACCCCACCCAGCGCCACGCTATCACCACCGCGCCACCCCACCCAGCGCCACGCTATCACCACCACGCCACCCCACCCCGCGCCACGCTATCACCACCACGCCACCCCACCCAGCGCCACGCTATCACCACCGCGACACCCCACCCAGCGCCACGCTATCACCACCGCGACACCCCACCCAGCGCCACGCTATCACCACCGCGACACCCCACCCAGCGCCACGCTATCACCACCGCGGCACCCCACCCAGCGCCACGCTATCACCACCGCGACACCCCACCCATCGCCACGCTATCACCACCGCGCCACCCCACCCCGCGCCACGCTATCACCACCGCGCCACCCCACCCAGCGCCACGCTATCACCACCACGCCACCCCACCCCGCGCCACGCTATCACCACCGCGACACCCCACCCCGCGCCACGCTATCACCACCGCGCCACCCCACCCAGCGCCACGCTATCACCACCACGCCACCCCACCCAGCGCCACGCTATCACCACCGCGACACCCCACCCAGCGCCACGCTATCACCACCGCGACACCCCACCCATCGCCACGCTATCACCACCGCGACACCCCACCCAGCGCCACGCTATCACCACCGCGACACCCAACCCAGCGCCACGCTATCACCACCGCGACACCCCACCCCGCGCCACGCTATCACCACCGCGACACCCCACCCCGCGCCACGCTATCACCACCGCGCCACCCCACCCAGCGCCACGCTATCACCACCACGCCACCCCACCCCGCGCCACGCTATCACCACCGCGACACCCCACCCAGCGCCACGCTATCACCACCGCGACACCCCACCCAGCGCCACGCTATCACCACCACGCCACCCCACCCAGCGCCACGCTATCACCACCGCGACACCCCACCCAGCGCCACGCTATCACCACCGCGCCACCCCACCCAGCGCCACGCTATCACCACCGCGACACCCCACCCATCGCCACGCTATCACCACCGCGACACCCCACCCAGCGCCACGCTATCACCACCGCGACACCCCACCCAGCGCCACGCTATCACCACCGCGACACCCCACCCAGCGCCACGCTATCACCACCGCGACACCCCACCCAGCGCCACGCTATCACCACCACGCCACCCCACCCCGCGCCACGCTATAACCACCGCGACACCCCACCCAGCGCCACGCTATCACCACCACGCCACCCCACCCATCGCCACGCTATCACCACCACGCCACCCCACCCCGCGCCACGCTATCACCACCGCGCCACCCCACCCAGCGCCACGCTATCACCACCGCGACACCCCACCCATCGCCACGCTATCACCACCGCGACACCCCACCCCGCGCCACGCTATCACCACCGCGACACCCCACCCAGCGCCACGCTATCACCACCGCGACACCCCACCCAGCGCCAAGCTATCACCACCGCGACACCCCACCCAGCGCCACGCTATCACCACCGCGACACCCCACCCAGCGCCACGCTATCACCACCACGCCACCCCACCCCGCGCCACGCTATCACCACCGCGACACCCCACCCAGCGCCACGCTATCACCACCACGCCACCCCACCCCGCGCCACGCTATCACCACCGCGACACCCCACCCCGCGCCACGCTATCACCACCGCGACACCCCACCCAGCGCCACGCTATCACCACCACGCCACCCCACCCCGCGCCACGCTATCACCACCGCGACACCCCACCCAGCGCCACGCTATCACCACCACGCCACCCCACCCCGCGCCACGCTATCACCACCGCGACACCCCACCCAGCGCCACGCTATCACCACCGCGCCACCCCACCCAGCGCCACGCTATCACCACCGCGCCACCCCACCCCGCGCCACGCTATCACCACCGCGACACCCCACCCAGCGCCACGCTATCACCACCGCGCCACCCCACCCCGCGCCACGCTATCACCACCACGCCACCCCACCCAGCGCCACGCTATCACCACCACGCCACCCCACCCCGCGCCACGCTATCACCACCGCGACACCCCACCCAGCGCCACGCTATCACCACCGCGCCACCCCACCCAGCGCCACGCTATCACCACCACGCCACCCCACCCCGCGCCACGCTATCACCACCACGCCACCCCACCCCGCGCCACGCTATCACCACCGCGACACCCCACCCAGCGCCACGCTATCACCACCACGCCACCCCACCCCGCGCCACGCTATCACCACCGCGACACCCCACCCATCGCCACGCTATCACCACCGCGACACCCCACCCAGCGCCACGCTATCACCACCGCGCCACCCCACCCAGCGCCACGCTATCACCACCACGCCACCCCACCCCGCGCCACGCTATCACCACCACGCCACCCCACCCAGCGCCACGCTATCACCACCGCGACACCCCACCCAGCGCCACGCTATCACCACCGCGACACCCCACCCAGCGCCACGCTATCACCACCGCGACACCCCACCCAGCGCCACGCTATCACCACCGCGGCACCCCACCCAGCGCCACGCTATCACCACCGCGACACCCCACCCATCGCCACGCTATCACCACCGCGCCACCCCACCCCGCGCCACGCTATCACCACCGCGCCACCCCACCCAGCGCCACGCTATCACCACCACGCCACCCCACCCCGCGCCACGCTATCACCACCGCGACACCCCACCCCGCGCCACGCTATCACCACCGCGCCACCCCACCCAGCGCCACGCTATCACCACCACGCCACCCCACCCAGCGCCACGCTATCACCACCGCGACACCCCACCCAGCGCCACGCTATCACCACCGCGACACCCCACCCATCGCCACGCTATCACCACCGCGACACCCCACCCAGCGCCACGCTATCACCACCGCGACACCCCACCCAGCGCCACGCTATCACCACCGCGACACCCCACCCCGCGCCACGCTATCACCACCGCGACACCCCACCCCGCGCCACGCTATCACCACCGCGCCACCCCACCCAGCGCCACGCTATCACCACCACGCCACCCCACCCCGCGCCACGCTATCACCACCGCGACACCCCACCCAGCGCCACGCTATCACCACCGCGACACCCCACCCAGCGCCACGCTATCACCACCACGCCACCCCACCCAGCGCCACGCTATCACCACCGCGACACCCCACCCAGCGCCACGCTATCACCACCGCGCCACCCCACCCAGCGCCACGCTATCACCACCGCGACACCCCACCCATCGCCACGCTATCACCACCGCGACACCCCACCCAGCGCCACGCTATCACCACCGCGACACCCCACCCAGCGCCACGCTATCACCACCGCGACACCCCACCCAGCGCCACGCTATCACCACCGCGACACCCCACCCAGCGCCACGCTATCACCACCACGCCACCCCACCCCGCGCCACGCTATAACCACCGCGACACCCCACCCAGCGCCACGCTATCACCACCACGCCACCCCACCCATCGCCACGCTATCACCACCACGCCACCCCACCCCGCGCCACGCTATCACCACCGCGCCACCCCACCCAGCGCCACGCTATCACCACCGCGACACCCCACCCATCGCCACGCTATCACCACCGCGACACCCCACCCCGCGCCACGCTATCACCACCGCGACACCCCACCCAGCGCCACGCTATCACCACCGCGACACCCCACCCAGCGCCACGCTATCACCACCGCGACACCCCACCCAGCGCCACGCTATCACCACCGCGACACCCCACCCAGCGCCACGCTATCACCACCACGCCACCCCACCCCGCGCCACGCTATCACCACCGCGACACCCCACCCAGCGCCACGCTATCACCACCACGCCACCCCACCCCGCGCCACGCTATCACCACCGCGACACCCCACCCCGCGCCACGCTATCACCACCGCGACACCCCACCCAGCGCCACGCTATCACCACCACGCCACCCCACCCCGCGCCACGCTATCACCACCGCGACACCCCACCCAGCGCCACGCTATCACCACCACGCCACCCCACCCCGCGCCACGCTATCACCACCGCGACACCCCACCCAGCGCCACGCTATCACCACCGCGCCACCCCACCCAGCGCCACGCTATCACCACCGCGCCACCCCACCCCGCGCCACGCTATCACCACCGCGCCACCCCACCCCGCGCCACGCTATCACCACCGCGACACCCCACCCAGCGCCACGCTATCACCACCACGCCACCCAACCCCGCGCCACGCTATCACCACCGCGACACCCCACCCATCGCCACGCTATCACCACCGCGACACCCCACCCAGCGCCACGCTATCACCACCGCGCCACCCCACCCCGCGCCACGCTATCACCACCGCGACACCCCACCCAGCGCCACGCTATCACCACCGCGCCACCCCACCCAGCGCCACGCTATCACCACCACGCCACCCCACCCCGCGCCACGCTATCACCACCGCGACACCCCACCCAGCGCCACGCTATCACCACCGCGACACCCCACCCAGCGCCACGCTATCACCATCGATGCGCCCGCCACCATCACCAACATTTAGATACCGTGACATACTCACCATAGCTGTAACCACCACCTCACTCCACCGCCTCGACCACAACCACGCCTCCACCACACCCACGCCATCACCACAACCACACCGCCACCACACCCACACCGCCACTACAACCACACCGCCACCACAACCACACCGCCAGTACAACCACACCACCACCACAACCACACCGCCACCACAACCACACCGCCACCACAACCACACCGCCACTACAACCACACCGCCACTACAACCACACCGCCATTACAACCACACCTCCAGTACAACCACGCCGCCACTTCAACCACACCGCCACCACAACCACACCGCCACTACAACCACACTGTCACTACGACCATACCGCCACTACAACCACACCGCCACTACAACCACACCGCCAGTACAACCACACCGCCACTACAACCACAGCGCCACTACAACCACACCGCCACTACAACCACACCGCTACTACAACCACACCGCCACTACAACCACACCGCCACTACAGCTACACCGCCACCACAACCACGGGGCCACTACAACCACACCGCCACCACACCCACACCGCCACTACATCTACACCGCCACCACAACCACAGCACCACTACAACCACACCGCCACTACAACCACACCGCCACTACAACCACACCGCCACTACAGCTACACCGCCACCACAACCACAGCGCCACTACAACGACACCGCCACTACAACCACACCGCCACTACAGCTACACCGCCACCACAACCACATCACCACCACCACCACACCGCCACCACACCCACACCACCATCTAGACATAATCCCGAACACCACCACGACATCCTCACCACAGCTATCACCACCACCCCTCTCCACTGCGCCACAACCAACCTACCATCTCTACCACCCTGGCCGTTCCCACCACACCAGCACCACCACACCAGCACACTGACACGGCTTCCCCCCCCCCAACCCCCACTCACCCCCCTCGCCACCACACTGGCGCACAGACACATCACACCCTCGCCAAACACGGCCGGTGCCATCGCCGCCGAAGCTTGTCATTGTACCAAACATCCCCTGACGAAACAGATCCGACCAGAAAAAAGAAGACAAACTCACATCGTTGTCATGTCAGCTTCCTCGAGACCCGAGTCTTTGTGACAGCGGGGGTCGCACACATGTGGTTCCCCCCTCCCCAACAGACCCTTAACCCCCCACACCGCCGGTCACACCCGCAACCATATCATTACCCCCCAGACCCTTACCGACCGTCACCGCCACCATTATTCATACGCATTCCCCAAGACTCCTCCCCACTCTCACCCCGCCGCCGAAACCTCCCAACCTACATACACCTACCGACATATTTGCCCATGACTCCCCCACCCCTCGCATACACCCGCCGCAACTTCCCGGTTCTCACCACCACCCCAATCACACATAAACACCCACCCCACCCCACTACAATCCCCCGTCTCCACCACCACCCCCCACCCCATTACACCCCCCCCCCCGACTCCACCACCACCCCAATCACACATAAACACCCACCCCCGCCCCACCACAACCCCGCGTCTCCACCGCCACCACCACCCCACCACAACCCCCCGTCTCCATCACCACCCCCACCCCACCACAACCCCCCGTCTCCATCACCCACATCACACCTACACACCTACCCCCAACCACCCAACCACAACCCCCGTCTCCACCTCCACCCCCACCCTACCACAACCCCCCGACTCCGTCACCACAACCATCATACCTACACACGCACCCCCGCCCCACCACAACCCCCCGTCTCCGCCACCACCCCCACCCTACCACAACCCCCCCGACTCCATCACCACCCCCATCGCACCTACCCACCCACCCCCACCGCACCCCACCCCACCCCACCCCACACCCTTCCCCGCTGCCCCCTCCCCCCCACACCCACCGCGCGGGAGTCTTCTTCCACACCCTCCGTTATCGGGAAATCGATGGGACTCTTCCCCTGCCTGCCGAGTGCCGCGGAATGCCTGGTGTCCCGCCCCTCTAAGTGTGTAATGTCATATCAATGGGCTTCACGGTTTTTGTCTGCTAGTCTCCAGGAGGGTAGGGGGGGGTGAGGAGGGAGGGCGAGAGCCATATATAGACTGCTAGGTCTAATGGGAGGGTCGGGGTGTTTTGTCTGGGGCTAAGTGAGTGGTGGGGCGTGGGGAGAGGGGGAGGGTGGGGGTGGAGGACCGGGGGGTTGCTTGGGGTTAACGCGCTTATGTAAAGGCTGATGGGTGTAACGTTGGGTTTTGAGTTGGGAGGAGGTGGGGTGGGGTGGGGGGTGGGTGGGGGTGGAGCGGGGAGGAGTCTAGGGAGGGATAACTGGCTAGATATTATTAGACAGATGATATTACGTACAAGCCCAACATGGTGTCTCGCCTATATGTCATGGTCTCGCGGTCGCGACTCCCCCACCCCCCCCCCGTCCCCGCCCACCTATCCCGCATCCTCTGACTCCATCCGTATCTCCATTCTCACGTCCTACACTGCCTAATCTATCCCCTCACCCTGCACCCCACGCCGGCCCCCACTATGCCCTCGATGTACCCCACAACCACATCTTACCCTCCTTACCCACCCCTCGCCCGCTCTGTACAGCAATAAAATGTAACCACGTGACTTTCTGGCGAGATCCCGTAGGTCTTCTCCGCAATCAAAGCGATATTGAACCCCGACTTGTTCGTCCCTCTGCCCTCTTCCTCAAGACTGTTCTATCTATACTCCTTCCAGTATGTTCTACTACATGCACCCCTTCGTCCAATTCTTCTATCTGTACGCCATGTTATGCTATCCGTACGCCCTCTTTCCATCCCGTTTGCCTATCTGTACCCCTCCATCCTCCCACTGTTCAAATGGAGCCGCCATGATGTCTTAAATTTGCCTCTTCCAGTCACGTTCTGCCATCGGTACCCCTCCCCCCCCCCACTTCCACCCGGATCATCCATTCCTATCGCCCCCCCCCCTCCCCCCTCTTCCCGTCTCTGTTTCTGCGCCCCCGTATTGACCAATCATTGCCACTGTGACGCCTCTGTGGTTTCCCTCTGCGCGGTCACCCCGCACCATGACCATGCCTTCAGTGCCTCACCCCCCCCCCCACCTCCAGTGTCATCTCACCCCGGCGCCAGTCTCCTCCGGTCCCAGCCCGCTACTTAGCCCAATGTTGTTTTGTCCTGTTATGTCCTGGCATTTTCCTTGCTACCGATTTGTCCTGTGATGTTTTCGCCCTTTGGCCTCTCACCCTGTCATTTGCCTTCGGAGTACGCTTCCGCATTTTTGGGTCTGGTTCTCAGCTATAATTATGTGGCACTCATACCCCGTACCGTGACATCCTGTATTGTCTTACTATATATATAATTATATATATATATATATGCTGTGGTGTAATGGTCAGCCGGGCAGATATATCGGTCACTTGCTCTGGCCATGGAGTACATAGCTCAGGCCAATGGCTCGCGTCCGTCCGCTGTACACCAAATAGACAGTCACCGCCTTAAGCCGATAGTGCTCTGTGTAATGGGGGGGGGGGGGGGGGGGCGTACAAATGGTATTCCCGTTCCTCCGTAATAGGCTTTTCATTTAACCGTGAACTGGGAATGAGGAAGTAACTCTTCATTTACTGGGAATCGGGTATTCGCCGACCGTCGTAATCAAGGATCTTTTTCTTTAATTGTGAGCTGGGAATTTTAATATTAAATAAATGTGAATGGGAAAATTTCCAATTAATATCATGCGTTCTGCTCTTCCTTTGTATGCGGGGAGTTTTTAATTTTAATTCATCGTTACCTGGGATTAAAGAAAGTCATTTTTCGTGATCTGGGAACATGACCCCACCTTGCCCCCCCCCTCCCCCTGTCATAAGTTGTCTATAGTAATTTGAAAGTGAACAACAAAGCTTTCCCAGCCAAGCAGTCCTCGTATTATTGGTATTCTACGCCGCCTTGGTTGAACCATAAAAAACGACTTCGTATGAGTTGCTATTTTATATTATTGATGGTATTGTCATGTGACATTTAGCTCCGTGGCTTTTCGCCCTCAAATATTGTATTCTCTTCATTGTCTTACGAATGTTTGGTTTCAATCCCAGGAATGCCAGGAATGCCAGGAATGCCTTCACCGTCCTCTTCAAATCTCATGTTTGTGGCCTGCTCAGATCAATGTTTGTGGCCTGCTCAGATCAAAGTTTGTGGCCTGCTCAGAGCAAGGCTCTTTAGCATTGTGACAGAGACCAGGCACGGGATGTTAGGCGCAACCCTACGAACCTATACCGCTACACCACATCAGACGGTCACAACCCGTTCGTGTCCCCCCTCCCTCCTCCCTCCTACCCCCCACCATCAATAGCCGTACCCCCGCCCTCTCTTATCTTGTCCCTGTCTCTTCCCCACCCCTCCCCCCGTCCCTCCCTACTCCCCTCCCACAATAGCGCACCCCCACCCCCTCCCCTTACCTCGTCCACCCCCTCCCACGGGTGACCTACTGCGGGATTCCTTCAGGCCGTGTACTACTGAAAGTCCTTGGTGGCCACTTCCTGGTCCGGATGACAATCGTTTGTAGAGGCTTGGAGGCACAGACCTACAGGCGGCTTGAAAACGCAGCCTGACCATTACGCCTAGTCTGTTGGCCGGGGTATAAACCCACCTCCCGGCCCCGCCATACTAAACCGTGATACGCGCGTCTGTATGCACGGCAGAGGGTGTCTCTCACAGATACATGCGTCTGTATGCACGGCAGAGGGTGTTTCCCGCAGATACACGCGTCTGTATGCACGGCAGAGGGTGTCTCCCACAGATACACGCGTCTGTATGCACGGCAGAGGGTGTCTCCCGCAGATACATGCGTCTGTATGCACGGCAGAGGGTGTCTCCCGCAGATACACGCGTCTGTATGCACGGCAGAGGGCGTCTCCCGCAGATACACGCGTCTGTATGCACGGCAGAGGGTGTCTCCCGCAGATACATGCGTCTGTATGCACGGCAGAGGGTGTCTCCCGCAGATACACGCGTCTGTATACACGGCAGAGGGTGTCTCCCACAGATACACGCGTCTGTATGCACGGCAGAGGGTGTCTCCCACAGATACAGGCGTCTGTATGCACGGCAGAGGGTGTCTCCCACAGATACACGCGTCTGTATGCACGGCAGAGGGCGTCTCCCGCAGATACACGCGTCTGTATGCACGGCAGAGGGTGTCTCCCACAGATACACTCGTCTGTATGCACGGCAGAGGGTGTCTCCCGCAGATACATGCGTCTGTATGCACGGCAGAGGGTGTCTCCCGCAGATACACGCGTCTGTATGCACGGCAGAGGGCGTCTCCCGCAGATACACGCGTCTGTATGCACGGCAGAGGGTGTCTCGTGCAGATACATGCGTCTGTATGCACGGCAGAGGGTGTCTCCCGCAGATACACGCGTCTGTATACACGGCAGAGGGTGTCTCCCACAGATACACGCGTCTGTATGCACGGCAGAGGGTGTCTCCCACAGATACACGCGTCTGTATGCACGGCAGAGGGTGTCTCCCACAGATACACGCGTCTGTATGCACGGCAGAGGGCGTCTCCCGCAGATACACGCGTCTGTATGCACGGCAGAGGGTGTCTCCCGCAGATACACGCGTCTGTATACACGGCAGAGGGTGTCTCCCGCAGATACACGCGTCTGTATACACGGCAGAGGGTGTCTCCCACAGATACACGCGTCTGTATGCACGGCAGAGGGTGTCTCTCACAGATACACTCGTCTGTATACACGGCAGAGGGTGTCTCCCACAGATACACGCGTCTGTATGCACGGCAGAGGGTGTCTCCCGCAGATACACGCGTCTGTATGCACGGCAGAGGGCGTCTCCCGCAGATACACGCGTCTGTATGCACGGCAGAGGGTGTCTCCCGCAGATACACGCGTCTGTATGCACGGCAGAGGGTGTCTCCCACAGATACACTCGTCTGTATGCACGGCAGAGGGTGTCTCCCACAGATACACTCGTCTGTATGCACGGCAGAGGGTGTCTCCCGCAGATACACACGTCTGTATGCACGGCAGAGGGTGTCTCCCACAGATACACGCGTCTGTATGCACGGCAGAGGGCGTCTCTCACAGATACACGCGTCTGTATGCACGGCAGAGGGTGTCTCCCACAGATACACGCGTCTGTATGCACGGCAGAGGGTGTTTCCCGCAGATACACTCGTCTGTATGCACGGCAGAGGGCGTCTCTCACAGATACACGCGTCTGTATGCACGGCAGAGGGTGTCTCCCGCAGATACACGCGTCTGTATGCACGGCAGAGGGCGTCTCTCACAGATACACGCGTCTGTATGCACGGCAGAGGGTGTCTCCCACAGATACACGCGTCTGTATGCACGGCAGAGGGTGTCTCCCGCAGATACACTCGTCTGTATGCACGGCAGAGGGCGTCTCTCACAGATACACGCGTCTGTATGCACGGCAGAGGGTGTCTCCCACAGATACACGCGTCTGTATGCACGGCAGAGGGTGTCTCCCACAGATACACGCGTCTGTATACACGGCAGAGGGTGTCTCCCGCAGATACACGCGTCTGTATGCACGGCAGAGGGTGTCTCCCACAGATACACGCGTCTGTATACACGGCAGAGGGTGTCTCCCACAGATACACGCGTCTGTATGCACGGCAGAGGGTGCCTCTCGCAGATACACGCGTCTGTATGCACGGCAGAGGGTGTCTCCCGCAGATACACGCGTCTGTATGCACGGCAGAGGGTGTCTCCCGCAGATACACTCGTCTGTATGCACGGCAGAGGGTGTCTCCCGCAGATACACGCGTCTGTATGCACGGCAGAGGGTGTCTCCCACAGATACACGCGTCTGTATGCACGGCAGAGGGTGTCTCCCACAGATACACGCGTCTGTATACACGGCAGAGGGTGTCTCCCACAGATACACGCGTCTGTATGCACGGCAGAGGGTGTCTCCCGCAGATACACGCGTCTGTATGCACGGCAGAGGGTGTCTCCCACAGATACACGCGTCTGTATGCACGGCAGAGGGTGTCTCCCACAGATACACGCGTCTGTATGCACGGCAGAGGGTGTCTCCCGCAGATACACGCGTCTGTATGCACGACAGAGGGTGTCTCCCACAGATACACGCGTCTGTATGCACGGCAGAGGGTGTCTCCCACAGATACACTCGTCTGTATGCACGGCAGAGGGTGTCTCCCGCAGATACACGCGTCTGTATGCACGGCAGAGGGTGTCTCCCACAGATACACGCGTCTGTATGCACGGCAGAGGGTGTCTCCCACAAATACACGCGTCTGTATACACGGCAGAGGGTGTCTCCCACAGATACACGCGTCTGTATGCACGGCAGAGGGCGTCTCTCACTGATACACGCGTCTGTATGCACGACAGAGTATGTCTCTCACAGATACACGCGTCTGTATGCACGCCAGAGAGTGTCTCTCACAGATACACGCGTCTGTATGCACGACAGAGGGTGTCTCTCACCGATACACGCGTCTGTATACACGGCAGAGGGCGTCTCCCGCAGATACACGCGTCTGTATGCACGGCAGAGGGTGTCTCCCGCAGATACACGCGTCTGTATGCACGGCAGAGGGTGTCTCCCGCAGATACACGCGTCTGTATGCACGGCCGAGGGTGTCTCCCGCAGATACACGCGTCTGTATGCACGGCAGAGGGTGTCTCCCGCAGATACACGCGTCTGTATGCACGGCAGAGGGTGTCTCCCACAGATACACTCGTCTGTATGCACGGCAGAGGGCGTCTCCCGCAGATACACGCGTCTGTATGCACGGCAGAGGGTGTCTCCCGCAGATACACGCGTCTGTATGCACGGCAGAGGGTGTCTCCCGCAGATACACGCGTCTGTATGCACGGCCGAGGGTGTCTCCCGCAGATACACGCGTCTGTATGCACGGCAGAGGGTGTCTCCCGCAGATACACGCGTCTGTATGCACGGCAGAGGGTGTCTCCCGCAGATACACGCGTCTGTATGCACGGCAGAGGGTGTCTCCCGCAGATACACGCGTCTGTATGCACGGCAGAGGGTGTCTCCCGCAGATACACTCGTCTGTATGCACGGCAGAGGGTGTCTCCCGCAGATACACGCGTCTGTATGCACGGCAGAGGGTGTCTCCCACAGATACACGCGTCTGTATGCACGGCAGAGGGTGCCTCCCGCAGATACACGCGTCTGTATGCACGGCAGAGGGTGTCTCCCACAGATACACTCGTCTGTATGCACGGCAGAGGGCGTCTCCCGCAGATACACGCGTCTGTATGCACGGCAGAGGGTGTCTCCCGCAGATACACGCGTCTGTATGCACGGCAGAGGGTGTCTCCCGCAGATACACGCGTCTGTATGCACGGCAGAGGGTGTCTCCCACAGATACACGCGTCTGTATGCACGGCAGAGGGTGCCTCCCGCAGATACACGCGTCTGTATGCACGGCAGAGGGTGTCTCCCACAGATACACGCGTCTGTATGCACGGCCGAGGGTGTCTCCCGCAGATACACGCGTCTGTATGCACGGCAGAGGGTGTCTCCCGCAGATACACGCGTCTGTATGCACGGCAGAGGGTGTCTCCCACAGATACACGCGTCTGTATGCACGGCAGAGGGTGCCTCCCGCAGATACACGCGTCTGTATGCACGGCAGAGGGTGTCTCCCACAGATACACGCGTCTGTATACACGGCGGAGGGTGTCTCCCGCAGATACACGCGTCTGTATGCACGGCAGAGGGTGCCTCCCGCAGATACACGCGTCTGTATGCACGGCAGAGGGTGTCTCCCGCAGATACACGCGTCTGTATGCACGACAGACGGTGTCTCTCACAGATACACGCGTCTGTATGCACGACAGACGGTGTCTCTCACAGATACACGCGTCTGTATGCACGGCAGAGGGTGTCTCCCGCAGATACACGCGTCTGTATGCACGGCAGAGGGTGTCTCCCACAGATACACGCGTCTGTATGCACGGCAGAGGGCGTCTCTCACTGATACACGCGTCTGTATGCACGACAGAGTATGTCTCTCACAGATACACGCGTCTGTATGCACGACAGAGAGTGTCTCTCACAGATACACGCGTCTGTATGCACGACAGAGGGTGTCTCTCACCGATACACGCGTCTGTATACACGGCAGAGGGCGTCTCCCGCAGATACACGCGTCTGTATGCACGGCAGAGGGTGTCTCCCGCAGATACACGCGTCTGTATGCACGGCAGAGGGTGTCTCCCGCAGATACACGCGTCTGTATGCACGGCCGAGGGTGTCTCCCGCAGATACACGCGTCTGTATGCACGGCAGAGGGTGTCTCCCGCAGATACACGCGTCTGTATGCACGGCAGAGGGTGTCTCCCGCAGATACACGCGTCTGTATGCACGGCAGAGGGTGTCTCCCGTAGATACACGCGTCTGTATGCACGGCAGAGGGTGTCTCCCGCAGATACACTCGTCTGTATGCACGGCAGAGGGTGTCTCCCGCAGATACACGCGTCTGTATGCACGGCAGAGGGTGTCTCCCACAGATACACGCGCCTGTATGCACGGCAGAGGGTGCCTCCCGCAGATACACGCGTCTGTATGCACGGCAGAGGGTGTCTCCCACAGATACACGCGTCTGTATACACGGCGGAGGGTGTCTCCCGCAGATACACGCGTCTGTATGCACGGCAGAGGGTGCCTCCCGCAGATACACGCGTCTGTAAGCACGGCAGAGGGTGTCTCCCGCAGATACACGCGTCTGTATGCACGACAGACGGTGTCTCTCACAGATACACGCGTCTGTATGCACGACAGACGGTGTCTCTCACAGATACACGCGTCTGTATGCACGGCAGAGGGTGTCTCCCGCAGATACACGCGTCTGTATGCACGGCAGAGGGTGTCTCCCACAGATACACGCGTCTGTATGCAAGACAGAGGGTGTCTCCCGCAGATACATGCGTCTGTATGCACGGCAGAGGGTGTCTCCCACAGATACACGCGTCTGTATGCACGGCAGAGGGTGTCTCCCACAGATACACGCGTCTGTATGCACGGCAGAGGGTATCTCCCACAGATACACTCGTCTGTATGCACGGCAGAGGGTGTCTCCCACAGATACACGCGTCTGTATGCACGACAGAGGGTGTCTCCCGCAGATACATGCGTCTGTATGCACGGCAGAGGGTGTCTCCCACAGATACACGCGTCTGTATGCACGGCAGAGGGTGTCTCCCACAGATACACGCGTCTGTATGCACGGCAGAGGGTGTCTCCCACAGATACACGCGTCTGTATGCACGGCAGAGGGTGTCTCCCACAGATACACGCGTCTGTATGCACGGCAGAGGGTATCTCCCACAGATACACTCGTCTGTATGCACGGCAGAGGGTGTCTCCCACAGATACACTCGTCTGTATGCACGGCAGAGGGCGTCTCCCGCAGAGACACGCGTCTGTATGCACGGCAGAGGGCGTCTCCCGCAGATACACTCGTCTGTATGCACGGCAGAGGGCGTCTCCCGCAGATACACGCGTCTGTATGCACGGCAGAGGGTGTCTCCCACAGATACACTCGTCTGTATGCACGGCAGAGGGTGTCTCCCACAGATACACGCGTCTGTATGCACGGCAGAGGGTGTCTCCCACAGATACACGCGTCTGTATGCACGGCAGAGGGTGTTTCCCGCAGATACACTCGTCTGTATGCACGGCAGAGGGCGTCTCTCACAGATACACGCGTCTGTATGCACGGCAGAGGGTGTCTCCCGCAGATACACGCGTCTGTATGCACGGCAGAGGGCGTCTCTCACAGATACACGCGTCTGTATGCACGGCAGAGGGTGTCTCCCACAGATACACGCGTCTGTATGCACGGCAGAGGGTGTCTACCACAGATACACTCGTCTGTATGCACGGCAGAGGGCGTCTCCCGCAGATACACGCGTCTGTATGCACGGCAGAGGGTGTCTCTCACAGATACACTCGTCTGTATGCACGGCAGAGGGTGTCTCCCGCAGATACACGCGTCTGTATGCACGGCAGAGGGTGTCTCCCACAGATACACGCGTCTGAATGCACGGCAGAGGGTGTCTCTCACAGATACACGCGTCTGTATGCACGGCAGAGGGTGTCTCCCGCAGATACACGCGTCTGTATGCACGGCCGAGGGTGTCTCCTACAGATCCACGCGTCTGTATGCACGGCAGAGGGTGTCTCCCGCAGATACACTCGTCTGTATGCACGGCCGAGGGTGTCTCCCACAGATACACGCGTCTGTATGCACGGCAGAGGGTGTCTCCCACAGATACACGCGTCTGTATGCACGGCAGAGGGTGTCTCCCACAGATACACTCGTCTGTATGCACGGCAGAGGGTGTCTCCCACAGATACACTCGTCTGTATGCACGGCAGAGGGTGTCTCCCGCAGATACACGCGTCTGTATGCACGGCAGAAGGTGTCTCTCACAGATACACTCGTCTGTATGCACGGCAGAGGGTGTCTCCCACAGATACACGCGTCTGTATGCACGGCAGAGGGTGTCTCCCACAGATACACGCGTCTGTATGCACGGCAGAGGGTGTCTCCCACAGATACACTCGTCTGTATACACGGCAGAGGGTGTCTCCCACAGATACACGCGTCTGTATGTACGGCAGAGGGCGTCTCCCACAGATACACGCGTCTGTATGCACGGCAGAGGGTGTCTCCCACAGATACACTCGTCTGTATGCACGGCAGAGGGTGTCTCCCGCAGATACATGCGTCTGTATGCACGGCAGAGGGTGTCTCCCACAGATACACTCGTCTGTATGCACGGCAGAGGGTGTCTCCCACAGATACACTCGTCTGTATACACGGCAGAGGGTGTCTCCCACAGATACACGCGTCTGTATGCACGGCAGAGGGTGTCTCCCGCAGATACACGCGTCTGTATGAACGGCAGAGGGTGTCTCCCACAGATACACGCGTCTGTATGCACGGCAGAGAGTGTCTCTCACAGATACACGCGTCTGTATGCACGGCAGAGGGTGTCTCCCACAGATACATGCGTCTGTATGCACGGCAGAGGGTGTCTCCCACAGATACACTCGTCTGTATGCACGGCAGAGGGTGTCTCCCGCAGATACACTCGTCTGTATACACGGCAGAGGGTGTCTCCCACAGATACACTCGTCTGTATACACGGCAGAGGGTGTCTCCCACAGATACACGCGTCTGTATGCACGGCAGAGGGTGTCTCCCGCAGATACACGCGTCTGTATGCACGGCAGAGGGTGTCTCCCACAGATACACGCCTCTGTATGCACGGCAGAGGGTGTCTCCCGCAGATACACGCGTCTGTATACACGGCAGAGGGTGTCTCCCGCAGATACACTCGTCTGTATGCACGGCAGAGGGTGTCTCCCACAGATACACGCGTCTGTATGCACGGCAGAGGGTGTCTCCCGCAGATACACGCGTCTGTATGCACGACAGAGGGTGTCTCCCACAGATACACGCGTCTGTATGCACGGCAGAGGGTGTCTCCCGCAGATACATGCGTCTGTATGAACGGCAGAGGGTGTCTCCCACAGATACACGCGTCTGTATGCACGGCAGAGGGCGTCTCCCGCAGATACACTCGTCTGTATGCACGGCAGAGGGCGTCTCCCGCAGATACACTCGTCTGTATGCACGGCAGAGGTTGTCTCCCGCAGATACACGCGTCTGTATGCACGGCAGAGGGTGTCTCCCACAGATACACGCGTCTGTATGCACGGCAGAGGGTGTCTCCCGCAGATACATGCGTCTGTATGCACGGCAGAGGGTGTCTCCCACAGATACACGCGTCTGTATGCACGGCAGAGGGTGTCTCTCACAGATACACTCGTCTGTTTGCACGGCAGAGGGCGTCTCCCGCAGATACAATCGTCTGTATGCACGGCAGAGGGTGTCTCCCGCAGATACACGCGTCTGTATGCACGGCAGAGGGTGTCTCCCACAGATACACGCGTCTGTATGCACGGCAGAGGGTGTCTCCCACAGATACACGTGTCTGTATACACGGCAGAGGGTGTCTCCCGCAGATACACGCGTCTGTATGCACGGCAGAGGGTGTCTCCCACAGATACATGCGTCTGTATGCACGGCAGAGGGTGTCTCCCACAGATACACGCGTCTGTATGCACGGCAGAGGGTGTCTCCCGCAGATACACTCGTCTGTATGCACGGCAGAGGGCGTCTCCCGCAGATACATGCGTCTGTATGCACGGCCGAGGGTGTCTCTCACAGATACACGCGTCTGTATGCACGGCAGAGGGTGTCTCTCACAGATACACTCGTCTGTATGCACGGCAGAGGGTGTCTCCCACAGATACATGCGTCTGTATGCACGGCCGAGGGTGTCTCTCACAGATACACTCGTCTGTATGCACGGCAGAGGGTGTCTCCCGCAGATACATGCGTCTGTATGCACGGCCGAGGGTGTCTCTCACAGATACATGCGTCTGTATACACGGCAGAGGGTGTCTCCCACAGATACACGCGTCTGTATGCACGGCAGAGGGTGTCTCCCGCAGATACATGCGTCTGTATGCACGGCCGAGGGTGTCTCCCACAGATACATGCGTCTGTATGCACGGCAGAGGGTGTCTCCCGCAGATACACGCGTCTGTATGCACGGCAGAGGGTGTCTCCCACAGATACATGCGTCTGTATGCACGGCAGAGGGTGTCTCCCACAGATACACGCGTCTGTATGCACGGCAGAGGGTGTCTCCCACAGATACACGCGTCTGTATGCACGGCAGAGGGTGTCTCCCGCAGATACATGCGTCTGTATGCACGGCAGAGGGTGTCTCCCACAGATACACGCGTCTGTATGCACGGCAGAGGGTGTCTCCCACAGATACATGCGTCTGTATGCACGGCAGAGGGTGTCTCCCACAGATACACGCGTCTGTATGCACGGCAGAGGGTGTCTCCCACAGATACACGCGTCTGTATGCACGGCAGAGGGTGTCTCCCGCAGATACATGCGTCTGTATGCACGGCAGAGGGTGTCTCCCACAGATACACGCGTCTGTATGCACGGCAGAGGGTGTCTCCCACAGATACACGCGTCTGTATGCACGGCAGAGGGTGTCTCCCGCAGATACATGCGTCTGTATGCACGGCAGAGGGTGTCTCCCACAGATACATGCGTCTGTATGCACGGCAGAGGGTGTCTCCCACAGATACACGCGTCTGTATACACGGCAGAGGGTGTCTCCCACAGATACACGCGTCTGTATGCACGGCAGAGAGTGTCTCCCACAGATACATGCGTCTGTATGCACGGCCGAGGGTGTCTCCCACAGATACATGCGTCTGTATGCACGGCAGAGGGTGTCTCCCGCAGATACACGCGTCTGTATGCACGGCAGAGGGTGTCTCCCACAGATACATGCGTCTGTATGCACGGCAGAGGGTGTCTCCCACAGATACACGCGTCTGTATGCACGGCAGAGGGTGTCTCCCGCAGATACATGCGTCTGTATGCACGGCAGAGGGTGTCTCCCACAGATACATGCGTCTGTATGCACGGCAGAGGGTGTCTCCCACAGATACACGCGTCTGTATACACGGCAGAGGGTGTCTCCCACAGATACACGCGTCTGTATGCACGGCAGAGGGTGTCTCCCGCAGATACATGCGTCTGTATGCACGGCCGAGGGTGTCTCCCACAGATACATGCGTCTGTATGCACGGCAGAGGGTGTCTCCCGCAGATACACGCGTCTGTATGCACGGCAGAGGGTGTCTCCCACAGATACATGCGTCTGTATGCACGGCAGAGGGTGTCTCCCACAGATACACGCGTCTGTATACACGGCAGAGGGTGTCTCCCGCAGATACACGCGTCTGTATGCACGGCAGAGGGTGTCTCCCACAGATACATGCGTCTGTATGCACGGCCGAGGGTGTCTCTCACAGATACACTCGTCTGTATGCACGGCAGAGGGTGTCTCCCGCAGATACATGCGTCTGTATGCACGGCCGCGGGTGTCTCTCACAGATACATGCGTCTGTATACACGGCAGAGGGTGTCTCCCACAGATACACGCGTCTGTATGCACGGCAGAGGGTGTCTCCCGCAGATACATGCGTCTGTATGCACGGCCGAGGGTGTCTCTCACAGATACACTCGTCTGTATGCACGGCAGAGGGTGTCTCCCGCAGATACATGCGTCTGTATGCACGGCCGAGGGTGTCTCTCACAGATACACTCGTCTGTATGCACGGCAGAGGGTGTCTCTCACAGATACACTCGTCTGTATGCACGGCAGAGGGTGTCTCCCGCAGATACATGCGTCTGTATGCACGGCCGAGGGTGTCTCTCACAGATACATGCGTCTGTATACACGGCAGAGGGTGTCTCCCACAGATACACGCGTCTGTATGCACGGCAGAGGGTGTCTCCCGCAGATACATGCGTCTGTATGCACGGCCGAGGGTGTCTCTCACAGATACACTCGTCTGTATGCACGGCAGAGGGTGTCTCCCGCAGATACATGCGTCTGTATGCACGGCAGAGTATGTCTCTCACAGATACACGCGTCTGTGTGCACGGCAGAGGGTGTCTCCCGCAGATACATGCGTCTGTATGCACGGCCGAGGGTGTCTCTCACAGATACACTCGTCTGTATGCACGGCAGAGGGTGTCTCCCGCAGATACATGCGTCTGTATGCACGGCCGAGGGTGTCTCTCACAGATACACTCGTCTGTATGCACGGCAGAGGGTGTCTCCCGCAGATACATGCGTCTGTATGCACGGCAGAGGGTGTCTCCCGCAGATACATGCGTCTGTATGCACGGCAGAGGGTGTCTCCCACAGATACACGCGTCTGTGTGCACGGCAGAGGGTGTCTCCCGCAGATACATGCGTCTGTATGCACGGCCGAGGGTGTCTCTCACAGATACACTCGTCTGTATGCACGGCCGAGGGTGTCTCCCGCAGATACATGCGTCTGTATGCACGGCAGAGGGTGTCTCCCACAGATACACGCGTCTGTATACACGGCAGAGGGTGTCTCCCACAGATACACGCGTCTGTGTGCACGGCAGAGGGTGTCTCCCGCAGATACACGCGTCTGTATGCACGACAGAGGGTGTCTCCCGCAGATACATGCGTCTGTATGCACGGCCGAGGGTGTCTCTCACAGATACACTCGTCTGTATGCACGGCAGAGGGTGTCTCCCACAGATACACTCGTCTGTATGCACGGCAGAGGGTGTCTCCCACAGAGACACGCGTCTGTATGCACGGCAGAGGGTGTCTCCCGCAGATACACGCGTCTGTATGCACGACAGAGGGTGTCTCCCGCAGATACATGCGTCTGTATGCACGGCCGAGGGTGTCTCCCACAGATACACTCGTCTGTATGCACGGCCGAGGGTGTCTCTCACAGATACACTCGTCTGTATGCACGGCAGAGGGTGTCTCCCACAGATACACTCGTCTGTATGCACGGCAGAGGGTGTCTCCCGCAGATACACTCGTCTGTATGCACGGCCGAGGGTGTCTCTCACAGATACACTCGTCTGTATGCACGGCAGAGGGTGTCTCCCACAGATACATGCGTCTGTATGCACGGCAGAGGGTGTCTCCCGCAGATACATGCGTCTGTATGCACGGCAGAGGGTATCTCCCACAGATACATGCGTCTGTATGCACGGCAGAGGGCGTCTCCCGCAGATACACGCGTCTGTATGCACGGCAGAGGGCGTCTCCCGCAGATACACGCGTCTGTATGCACGGCAGAGGGTATCTCCCACAGATACATGCGTCTGTATGCACAGCAGAGGGCGTCTCCCGCAGATACACGCGTCTGTATGCACGGCAGAGGGTATCTCCCACAGATACATGCGTCTGTATGCACGACAGAGGGCGTCTCCCGCAGATACACGCGTCTGTATGCACGGCAGAGGGCGTCTCCCGCAGATACACGCGTCTGTATGCACGGCAGAGGGTGTCTCCCACAGATACACTCGTCTGTATGCACGGCCGAGGGTGTCTCCCGCAGATACACGCGTCTGTATGCACGGCAGAGGGTGTCTCCCACAGATACACTCGTCTGTATGCACGGCAGAGGGTGTCTCCCGCAGATACACTCGTCTGTATGCACGGCCGAGGGTGTCTCTCACAGATACACTCGTCTGTATGCACGGCAGAGGGTGTCTCCCACAGATACACTCGTCTGTATGCACGGCAGAGGGCGTCTCCCGCAGATACACGCGTCTGTATGCACGGCAGAGGGCGTCTCCCGCAGATACACGCGTCTGTATGCACGGCAGAGGGTATCTCCCACAGATACATGCGTCTGTATGCACGGCAGAGGGTGTCTCCCGCAGATACATGCGTCTGTATGCACGGCAGAGGGTATCTCCCACAGATACATGCGTCTGTATGCACGGCAGAGGGCGTCTCCCGCAGATACACGCGTCTGTATGCACGGCAGAGGGCGTCTCCCGCAGATACACGCGTCTGTATGCACGGCAGAGGGTATCTCCCACAGATACATGCGTCTGTATGCACAGCAGAGGGCGTCTCCCGCAGATACACGCGTCTGTATGCACGGCAGAGGGTATCTCCCACAGATACATGCGTCTGTATGCACGACAGAGGGCGTCTCCCGCAGATACACGCGTCTGTATGCACGGCAGAGGGCGTCTCCCGCAGATACACGCGTCTGTATGCACGGCAGAGGGCGTCTCCCGCAGATACACGCGTCTGTATGCACGGCAGAGGGTGTCTCCCGCAGATACACTCGTCTGTATGCACGGCAGAGGGTGTCTCCCACAGAGACACGCGTCTGTATGCACGGCAGAGGGCGTCTCCCGCAGATACATGCGTCTGTATACACGGCAGAGGGTGTCTCCCGCAGATACACTCGTCTGTATGCACGGCAGAGGGTGTCTCCCACAGAGACACGCGTCTGTATGCACGGCAGAGGGCGTCTCCCGCAGATACATGCGTCTGTATGCACGGCAGAGGGTATCTCCCACAGATACATGCGTCTGTATGCACGGCAGAGGGCGTCTCCCGCAGATACACGCGTCTGTATGCACGGCAGAGGGCGTCTCCCGCAGATACACGCGTCTGTATGCACGGCAGAGGGTGTCTCTCACAGATACACTCGTCTGTATGCACGGCAGAGGGTGTCTCCCGCAGATACACTCGTCTGTATGCACGGCAGAGGGTGTCTCCCACAGAGACACGCGTCTGTATGCACGGCAGAGGGCGTCTCCCGCAGATACACGCGTCTGTATGCACGGCAGAGGGCGTCTCCCGCAGATACACGCGTCTGTATGCACGGCAGAGGGTATCTCCCACAGATACATGCGTCTGTATGCACGGCAGAGGGTGTCTCCCGCAGATACATGCGTCTGTATGCACGGCAGAGGGCGTCTCCCACAGATACACGCGTCTGTATGCACGGCAGAGGGTGTCTCCCACAGATACACTCGTCTGTATGCACGGCAGAGGGTGTCTCCCGCAGATACACGCGTCTGTATGCACGGCAGAGGGTGTCTCCCGCAGATACACGCGTCTGTATGCACGGCAGAGGGTGTCTCCCGCAGATACACGCGTCTGTATGCACGGCAGAGGGTGTCTCCCACAGATACACTCGTCTGTATGCACGGCAGAGGGTGTCTCCCGCAGATACACGCGTCTGTATGCTCGGCAGAGGGTGTCTCCCACAGATACACTCGTCTGTATGCACGGCAGAGGGTGTCTCCCGCAGATACACGCGTCTGTATGCACGGCAGAGGGTGTCTCCCACAGATACACTCGTCTGTATGCACGGCAGAGGGTGTCTCCCACAGATACACGCGTCTGTATGCACGGCAGAGGGTGTCTCTCACAGATACACTCGTCTGTATGCACGGCAGAGGGTGTCTCCCACAGATACACTCGTCTGTATGCACGGCAGAGGGTGTCTCTCACAGATACACGCGTCTGTATGCACGGCAGAGGGTGTCTCCCACAGATACACGCGTCTGTATGCACGGCAGAGGGTGTCTCCCACAGATACACGCGTCTGTATGCACGGCAGAGGGTGTCTCCCACAGATACACGCGTCTGTATGCACGGCAGAGGGCGTCTCTCACAGATACACTCGTCTGTATGCACGGCAGAGGGTGTCTCTCACAGATACACGCGTCTGTATGCACGGCAGAGGGTGTCTCCCACAGATACACTCGTCTGTATGCACGGCAGAGGGTGTCTCCCGCAGATACACGCGTCTGTATGCACGGCAGAGGGTGTCTCCCGCAGATACACGCGTCTGTATGCACGGCAGAGGGTGTCTCCCACAGATACACTCGTCTGTATGCACGGCAGAGGGTGTCTCCCACAGATACACTCGTCTGTATGCACGGCAGAGGGTGTCTCTCACAGATACACGCGTCTGTATGCACGGCAGAGGGTGTCTCCCACAGATACACGCGTCTGTATGCACGGCAGAGGGTGTCTCCCACAGATACACGCGTCTGTATGCACGGCAGAGGGTGTCTCCCACAGATACACGCGTCTGTATGCACGGCAGAGGGCGTCTCTCACAGATACACTCGTCTGTATGCACGGCAGAGGGTGTCTCTCACAGATACACGCGTCTGTATGCACGGCAGAGGGTGTCTCCCACAGATACACTCGTCTGTATGCACGGCAGAGGGTGTCTCCCGCAGATACACGCGTCTGTATGCACGGCAGAGGGTGTCTCCCGCAGATACACGCGTCTGTATGCACGGCAGAGGGTGTCTCCCACAGATACACTCGTCTGTATGCACGGCAGAGGCCTCACGGCTCGCTTCATCTGATCCAGGTTTTTATTCTTTGAGTCTTGTTTTGCGTGCATTTCGCTTAAGTCTTTGGCGTGTCTTTTATCTCTTATCAAGGTCCATTTGGCGCGCCTTGCCTGTCGTTTTGCACTTGAGGCACCTTGCGGGACCGTACTTTTGTTGTCCTGCTCCTCGTGTTAGGTTTCTCTTTGTTTGGACAGCGAGTGTGTGGGCCTCGGACAATTAACTCTGTTGTACGTGCGTGTTTTAGTAACCTGTTCAATACCACTGGGAGTAGGCAGCTCTAAACAACTGTGTTGTGGTGCAGGACAACCGAAGCCCAATGCTGCATACTATGGTATAATGGTGACATACTATCAAGATGATAGGATATGTTCGGCTTCGGTAAAGGACAGGTTCATTTGTCGAATGTTCCTGGAATGATTATAACTGGGCGTGCTTTTGACGTTGAATTATGTCTATATATATATTTGCAATTTGCAGACGAATGTGACTTAAGTCGCCTATGGTTGTCACGTCTTGTGCGGTGTGTTGGTGCGGTATTTGGATGCAGTGTTTGGATGCAGTGTTTGGCAGCAGTGTGTGGGTGCAGTGTTTGGATGCAGTGTTTGGATGCAGTGTTTGGCAGCAGTGTGTGGGTGCAGTATTTGGATGCAGTCTTTGGATGCAGTGTTTGGCAGCAGTGTGTGGGTGCAGTGTTTGGATGCAGTGTTTGGCAGCAGTGTTTGGCAGCAGTGTGTGGGTGCAGTGTTTTGATGCAGTGTTTGGCAGCAGTGTGTGGGTGCAGTGTTTGGATGCAGTGTTTGGATGCAGTGTTTGGCAGCAGTGTGTGGGTGCAGTATTTGGATGTAGTGTTTGGATGCAGTGTTTGGCAGCAGTGTGTGGGTGCAGTGTTTTGATGCAGTGTTTGGCAGCAGTGTGTGGGTGCAGTGTTTGGATGCAGTGTTTGGATGCAGTGTTTGGCAGCAGTGTGTGGGTGCAGTATTTGGATGTAGTGTTTGGATGCAGTGTTTGGCAGCAGTGTGTAAGTGCAGTGTTTGGATGCAGTGTTTGGATCCCCACGGGTGGGGGGAGGGGAGGGGGGGTAGCACTATTATACCAATCTGGGGGGTGGCTTTACCACGGACCCCCCAAACCCAGCAATGTACTAAGTACCCCCCCCCTCGACCCCCAGCAATGTACTAAGTACCCCCTCCGAGAGTTGGTCTACGTGGTACGTGTGACCGCGTGGCTGGGTGCCTGGACTCTCTGGCCTCGTCCACGCCGTGCAGTTTCATTCTCACCCATTAGGTGGCGCCTGAACCGTCATTCAGCTCGCTTAAGCGTGAAGATAATCCCCCAAGCACCTCTTAATAAACACTGGGCGTTACCCCCCCCCCCCCCACCGGCTTCCTCTTCCCTTGTCTCTCTCCCAGCACTAGCCTGGGGAAGGTCGCCATTTTGAATCATCGACCAACGGCAGTATGGGTGCACCCCACAAGAACGAGTTTCATGTGAAACATAACATATTATTGCACGATTTCGGGGAAAACGCTGTCAGTGAATGAGAATGAGAATATCATAAAGCGAGTACTGTTACGTCACACAGGACATGTCGACGAGCAAAATGAATCCGTGGAAACCCTGGAATCCCCCAAAATCCCTGGCATGCCTGGAATGCCAGGAATGCCTTCCTACTGCTCTTCCGGTTCCCATCCCATGTTTGTAGCCCGGTCAGGGCAACGCTCTGTATCGTAGCGACAGAGACCAGACGCCAACCGATAGCCGACAGTCATTTCTATCGCCGTCGTCCTCGGGCCACATGCAGAGAGCCTAACGGCACGTGGATCGGCGGTTCGCGCCCCGCTGTAGCCATGTCTGTGTGGTCGCAGGATAAATGTTCCTATGTCCTGCGTTGGGGTTTACCCCCGGGGGCATGGCTCCACTCTCCCTTCCTCCTCTCGTAGACGCGATATGATCAAAAATGGTTAAAGCGTCCTGAAGATAAAACCAACCAGTCTAGCCACATGCAGAGGTACAGAAGGAAGAAATCACCCCCTGCCATAGCATTATATTAAGGGCGGTACAGCCATATGAGGGGAAGAAATACCTTTTCCCATCTCTGCGATTGGCATCCAGGAATACTTGGAGACTCGCGATTACCTGTTGGCCAAATTTGGGGATCGTTATCCGCACAATTCCTAGTTCAACGCGAAGACCCTTCCATATTTATGGCGATCCGTTATAGCAGTCAGCGAACTCCTCGATATTCGCTATAGCCCCCTTAAGATGCTTTTTTTTCACGCCAAGTCGTGAGCAGTCCTCATGTTGGAGATTCGATATTACTCTACCTAATTCTTGGGGATTCGCGATTTACAGGGGGTACCCCCCCCCCCTCCCCCCCAATATGTACATACCTAGAGACCCTGCCACGTGGCGACCCGCAGATCGGCGTTCTATGTTAATAACTGATATTTGCCCAGGGTATGTTAGGGGGTGGGGGGGACGGGTATAAGGCTGGCGCGGCTCGATGGTTGATAATGATGACTAATGAGATAAGCTGCCTTGTTATCTAGGCATAGCGCGGAGCGTGTGTCGTGTGCTGTTGCTCTTGACACGTGTTAGCTGGAATTGGAGGTAACACCGTAACAGCGTAACAGTAACTGAGAGGTAGATACATCATTAAGATGGTAGTGTCAATCATCGCGACTTCAGCAAAAAGTCAATGTAACAAGCTCACTGGAGCAATGTATCTCAGTGTCTCAATGTCGATACCATTTTGATGGCAAACTTACAGTTTCAAATTTGAAACGAAGCCACACATGACTGTGGCAGTTCGCTGCTGACTTCAGTCGATATTACTGTAACAGTTTGATGGCAATGCGTCAACGTGGGCTTCCGCGTGGCGCCAATGACAACTGCATGATCCGCTTGGTACCACATCACGAATACAGTGACATTAGCTAGATTAGGGGCACGACTACCATCAAGCCATATATTGGATTATTGGATTATCATAAAACCCATTTCCAACCACGTAATGTGTCCTGTTGTGTTCCCCTTTCATGAGGCTTCGAGCTCGACGACCTTCACTTAGACGCCAATGCGCACTCACTTCCGGTGGCCAAGAAATAGATGCAGCGCATGTTGTTAGTGTGGCTGCCTGCCTCAAGCTGCCGCACGGTGGCGCTGCGCAAGCTCCGCTCTTACCGCTGCTGTCGGTCGGGAGGAAAATTTCAAAATTCTTGAAAAACGGTCAAATCAGCTGTAATTTCTTGCATTATTATAATTTTCAAGAATAAAGCATACAACTAACGACCTCTGTGTATTTAATACAGCAAAAAACATCTTGTACCCTTTCGAAACAGTTATAATTGTGACTGAACTCTTTCTTTCTATCACCTGATACCGTGTGTTATTAGGCTTAAGCTGGGTCCCCGGCACTAATTTGTAATTTGCCCTGGCGAGCGAGTGTGAAAATGCATTCAGGATGTAGACGACAACAGAGATATAATGGAGCCCTGGCGGAGTGTGTCGAAGGCAGAGAGTACGCCCGGATATGATGTCGCTAGCAACTTCCGGTTTGGTCGTCATCCGTGGCCGTCGCAACATCATGATCTCAGCCAATCAGGATGTGGATCGCCAAGGAAAGCTGTTATATCGCGTACTTCGCAACCGATCTTTGGCGCTTACCTACGTCTTCAGTGCTCAGGGCGCAATGCTGAGTCCCAATCCGGCGCTCAGTCCGGCAGGAGGTTCCTGAGGGATCTTTCACCCAGGCTCAACCGCCAATGATTGGCCTCCACCGCCGACCCCCGCCCCCCCCCCCCCTCCACCCCGCACCCTTCTCTTCGTTTTACGTCATCCACCGTCTTCTCCCAATTCTCATTCTGGTTTCCCCGTCGGTGGTCTGTATATGAGGACATGAAGCTGAGGGGGCGAGGCGGGTGGGTGGGTGGGTGAGGTGGGTAGGAGGGTATGGGTTACCAGGAGAGAGGTCTAAAATGTCGTCTTGTTGAGGGCTTCTGGTCCGTCTTGTAGATGTCCTGATGGGGTGGGCACAGGCTAGATCTCCACTCTGCCTCCCACCCCCCCGTTCTCCCCCCACCATCACCTTTGTCCACGCCCCCCCCCCTTCGCCCTTCCTCCTCTCCACCCCCGACACGTCCATTCCCCTGTCGCCCCCCCCCATCCTCCGTCTGCCTGCCCCTGGACGCATAAGGCTCCGTTGGCGGGCGTTAAACGAGCAAATTACGGTGCAGTTGGTCACTTTCATGAAGCCGCCGGCGGAATGGTTAGAGCTGAGAACCCTCTGGAAATGGAAAGGTTAGCCGCCCTATATCAGTTCACTTCGGTCGAGGGCGGTTGGTGTGATGCGTGTCCCTCCCCTTGGCCTAGTCAATAGCGGTACTTAAGTCTCTCACCGCCGCCCGGCAAAAAAAACTCTTCACTCCACTTTGCTCCGTGCAACCAATGCATGTGTGGTGTCCCGATCAGGGCCGTTGGGGTATCCGGAGCAGGTCGCTAGACACTGCCCTTTGGCGGTCACCGGCGGGGCGGGGTGGTGGTTGTGGTGGTGGTGGTGGTGGAGGTGGTGGTGCTTGTGGAGGCAGTCAAAAACGGGGTGCAAACCTTGTTCTCGCATGGCTTGACCCTGCGTTCTGCCCCCTGCGAGGAAGGGCGGCGGAAAGGGAGAGGGGGTTGGGGTGGGGAAGATGGGGCGGCTTTAGAGGGTGGGGGAAAGGAGGAGGGGGCGTGGGGGGGGGGGGGGGTGAGCCGCCGCAGTCAAAAGGATGCCTGCGGAGGCTGGGGGCAAACACAGAGGCCCCTTGTGCTTATTGATCACTAACCCACCGGACTTGACATCAATCAAGGTATTGGCACCCGCCCCTATCTCTTCCTCGGTCACGCGGTGGCGTAGTCAGCCCCCCTCCCCTCCCACCACCCACCATCACCACCCAACATCACTACCGATTTCTGGCCTACCCTCACCCTCCCGCACTACGACCCCCACCCCCCTCGTTCCGACCCTCTCCCGCTAAGACATATGGTGCCATCATATCTCAAGCGCGCCCACCCCCTCCATCCATCGTTTTATATTCGTAGCCAAACTGTGCCATCTGCCTCCAGTGTGTGTGTCCCCTCCCTCCCCCATTGCCTCTTACACACAGTTGAACAGTATCTTACCATAATTCCCTTCCCGCGTTGGGCCGCCATATCTCCCGATCCTTATGAGTATCTTTGGGACACGTATCACAAACGCTCTCACTTATTATTCCTACCCATGCGCCACACATGTTGGCCAATTAGCTCACCCTAATCTTCTTACAGACACATCACAGACACGTCGGCAAAGGATCTCCCAAATCCGTATACGTACGTTGCACAGGTCCGTTTTCACATTTGGCCACCATCTCAAAATTTACACACATTTGGCCACCATCTCGAGATTTACACACATTTGGCCACCATCTCGAAATGTATACACATTTCGCCACCATCTCGACATTTACACACATTTGGCCACCATCTCGACATTTACACACATTTGGCCGCCATCTCGAGATTTACACATATTTGGCCACCATCTCGAAATTTATACACATTTGGCCACCATCTCGAGATTTACACACATTTGGCCACGATCTCAAAATTTACACACATTTGGCCACCATCTCGAGATTTACACACATTTGGCCACCATCTCAAAATTTATACACATTTCGCCACCATCTCGACATTTACACACATTTGGCCACGATCTCAAAATTTACACACATTTGGCCACCATCTCAAGATTTACACACATTTGGCCACCATCTCGAAATTTATACACATTTCGCCACCATCTCGACATTTACACACATTTGGCCACCATCTCGAGATTTACACACATTTGACCACCATCTCGAAATTTATACACATTTGGCCACCATCTCGAGATTTACACACATTTGGCCACCATCTCAAAATTATACACATTTCGCCACCATCTCGACATTTACATACATTTGGCCACCATCTCGAGATTTACACACATTTGGCCACCATCTCGAGATTTACACACAATTGGCCACGATCTCAAGATTTACACACATTTAGCCACCATCTCAAAAGTTATACACATTTCGCCACCATCTCGACATTTACACACATTTCGCCACCATCTCGAAATTTATACACATTTGGCCACCATCTCGAGATTTACACACATTTGGCCACCATCTTGAAATTTATGCACATTTCGCCACCATCTCGGCATTTACACACATTTGGCCACCATCTCGAAATGTACACACATTTGGCCACCATCTCGAAATGTACACACATTTGGCCACTATCTCGCCCGTTACACATATTTGGCCACCATCTCGCTCGTTATATAGATTTTGCTACCATCTCAAAATTTACACACATTTGGCCACCATCTCGAGATTTACACACATTTGGCCACCATCACGAAATTTATACACATTTCGCCACCATCTCGACATTTACAGACATTTGGCCACCATCTCGAGATTTACACACATTTGGCCACGCCTCGTGATATTTACACACATTTGGCCACCATCTCGAGATTTACACACATTTGGCCACGATCTCAAAATTTGCACACATCTGGCCACCATCTCGAGATTTACACACATTTGGCCACCATCTCGAAATTTATACACATTTCGCCACCATCTCGACATTTACACACATTTGGCCACCATCTCGAGATTTACACACATTTGGCCACCATCTCGAAATTTATGCACATTTGGCCACCATCTCGAGATTTACACACATTTGGCCACGATCTCAAAATTTACACACATTTGGCCACCATCTCGAGATTTACACACATTTGGCCACCATCTTGAAATTTATGCACATTTCGCCACCATCTCGGCATTTACACACATTTGGCCACCATCTCGAAATGTACACACATTTGGCCACCATCTCGAAATGTACACACATTTGGCCACTATCTCGCCCGTTACACATATTTGGCCACCATCTCGCTCGTTATATAGATTTTGCTACCATCTCGAAATTTACACACATTTGGTCACCATCTCAAAATTTACACACATTTGGCCACCATCTCGAGATTTACACACATTTGGCCACCATCTCGAAATTGATACACATTTCGCCACCATCTCGAGATTTACACACATTTGGCCACCATCTTGAAATTGATGGACATTTCGCCACCATCTGGGCATTTGCACACATTTGGCCACCATCTCGAAATGTACACACATTTGGCCACCATCTCGCTCGTTATATACATTTTGCTACCATCTCAAAATTTACACACATTTGGCCACCATCTCGAGATTTACACACATTTGGCCACCATCTCGAAATTTATACACATTTCGCCACCATCTCGACATTTACAGACATTTGGCCACCATCTCGAGATTTACACACATTTGGCCACGCCTCGTGATCTTTATACACATTTCGCCACCATCTCGACATTTACACACATTTGGCCACCATCTCGAGATTTACACACATTTGGCCACCATCTCGAAATTTATGCACATTTGGCCACCATCTCGAGATTTACACACATTTGGCCACGATCTCAAAATTTACACACATTTGGCCACCATCTCGAAATGTACACACATTTGGCCACCATCTCGAAATGTACACACATTTGGCCACTATCTCGCCCGTTACACATATTTGGCCACCATCTCGCTCGTTATATAGATTTTGCTACCATCTCGAAATTTACACACATTTGGTCACCATCTCAAAATTTACACACATTTGGCCACCATCTCGAGATTTACACACATTTGGCCACCATCTCGAAATTGATACACATTTCGCCACCATCTCGACATTTACAGACATTTGGCCACCATCTCAAGATTTACACACATTTGGCCACCATCTTGAAATTGATGGACATTTCGCCACCATCTGGGCATTTACACACATTTGGCCACCATCTCGAAATGTACACACATTTGGCCACCATCTCGAAATGTACACACATTTGGCCACTATCTCGCCCGTTACACATATTTGGCCACCATCTCGCTCGTTATATAGATTTTGCTACCATCTCGAAATTTAAACACATTTGGTCACCATCTCAAAATTTACACACATTTGGCCACCATCTCAAAGTTTACACACATTTGGCCACCATCTCGAGATTTACACACATTTGGCCACCATCTCGAAATGTACACACATTTGGCCACCATCTCGAAATGTACACAGATTTGGCCACTATCTCGCCCGTTACACATATTTGGCCACCATCTCGCTCGTTATATAGATTTTGCTACCATCTCGAAATGTACACACATTTGGTCACCATCTCAAAATTTACACACATTTGGCCACCATCTCGAGATTTACACACATTTGGCCACCATCTCGAGAGTTACACACATTTGGCTACCATCTCGAAATTTACACACATTTGGCCACCATCTCGAGATTTACACACATTTGGCCACCATCTCTCCTATGATGGATATACGCATGGCGACACAATATCCCTCCTTACTTTCGATTGTACGAGACCAACTGTGGCCACCACCTTTCCCTATTATAGAGACACATGATCTTGCCTCCCCCCCCCTCCAACCCCCCCCCCATACACTTTAAAACCTTTCCTTCCCCAATGTCGAGTCCCCTCTCCCTTGTTCTGGTTGTTCTCTTCCACCTCTCTCCGTGCTTTCCATTTCCCCCTGCTTTTTCCCTATATCATGCTTTGGCGCCAGTTACCCATGCCCCCCAACACTACTGACTTCCCCTCCCTCTCCCTCACCCCTCCATCCCCCTCCCCACCCGGGTCCCCGACATGATGACAATGGAGCTTTGTCTCATCCCACCCCTCGTATATCATAGACACCCCACCCCCACGGGACACCCCCCTCCCCTCCTACCGACACTGCCACCCACCCCACCACCCCCCTCCCACCCCTCTCTCTCTGCACCCCGCTGTCTGTTTCCTCGTGTTCCAGTCCTCCATAACACCGTTGCATCTCCAAGAGCCTTTCGATGGTGTCTGCATACTATCCATCAACGTTTATACCAATCCATTCCAAACACCAAACATCTCGGACTACAGCAACCCCCCCCCCCTAGCCATACGTACCCGTTCTCCATCAATACCCCCTCCCCCCGCCAATGTCATGGGTAACGATCCATACCTTCTCGCTGCAAGTTAAGTTTCAAATCCTCGAACAAATATGTTCCCAACGTTTTAACAATATGAGTTATATACGTCTCTAGTCTATCCCATCACCCCCCCCCCCTCCACTTACCGCTCCCTGCCTCACTTTCTGACTTTACATGTGTGCACTATTTGGTTTCCAAGCAATTAACCCATGTTCACCCACTGTCTGATATCAGCGATAAATATCATCTAAATCCGCCCTTCCCCCCCCCCCCCCTGCGGCCCCTCATCCAACCTCGCCTCTGCGAATAGCGGACTATTAATATCAATATATCATCGTTCGCCATCCCATCCCCCTAGCCCCTTCC
>OZ025251.1:39997542-40018650 GCA_964019135.1 Arenicola marina | reverse complement strand
GGGTTGATTATGAGCTGACGTAACGACGAATCCTCCCTTGTCACGCATTACTATGATCCCCATTACCGCCATCCCCATTACCGCCATCCCCATTACCGCCATCGCCATCAGCGTCAAGCTACAGAGACACGGGACAAGTACATGGTTGTATTATTGTAGCAATTGGCACCCTCACCGGGCTACTGGCGCAATCACTGCATTACTATCACCGTCACCAGACTACTATCACCATCAACAGGCTACTATCACCATCACCAGACTACTATCACCATTACTAGACTACTATCACCATCACCAGACTACTATCACCATCACTAGACTACTATCACCATCACTCGACGACTGTCACCATCATTGCATTAGTCACCATGACTGCACTACTATCACCATCATTGCATTACAGTCACCATCATTGCATTACTTTCACCATAACTGCACTACAGTCACCGTCATTGCATTACAGTCACCATCATTGCATTACTGTCACCATCATTGCACTACAGTCACCGTCATTGCATTACTGTCACCATCATTGCATTACAGTCACCATCATTGCACTACAGTCACCGTCATTGCATTACTGTCACCATCATTGCACTACAGTCACCGTCATTGCATTACAGTCACCATCATTGCATTACTGTCACCATCATTGCACTACAGTCACCGTCATTGCATTACTGTCACCATAATTGCATTACTGTAACCATCATTGCACTACAGTCACCGTCATTGCATTACAGTCACCATCATTGCACTACAGTCACCGTCATTGCATTACTGTCACCATCATTGCATTACAGTCACCATCATTGCACTACAGTCACCGTCATTGCATTACTGTCACCATCATTGCACTACAGTCACCGTCATTGCATTACTGTCACCATCATTGCATTACAGTCACCATCATTGCACTACAGTCACCGTCATTGCATTACTGTCACCATCATTGCACTACAGTCACCGTCATTGCATTACAGTCACCATCATTGCATTACTGTCACCATCATTGCACTACAGTCACCGTCATTGCATTACTGTCACCATCATTGCATTACTGTAACCATCATTGCACTACAGTCACCGTCATTGCATTACAGTCACCATCATTGCACTACAGTCACCGTCATTGCATTACTGTCACCATAATTGCATTACAGTCACCATCATTGCACTACAGTCACCGTCATTGCATTACTGTCACCATCATTGCACTACAGTCACCGTCATTGCATTACTGTCACCATCATTGCATTACAGTCACCATCATTGCACTACAGTCACCGTCATTGCATTACTGTCACCATCATTGCACTACAGTCACCGTCATTGCATTACAGTCACCATCATTGCATTACTGTCACCATCATTGCACTACAGTCACCGTCATTGCATTACTGTCACCATCATTGCATTACTGTAACCATCATTGCACTACAGTCACCGTCATTGCATTACAGTCACCATCATTGCATTACTGTCACCAACATTGCATTACTGTCACCATCATTGCATTACTGTAACCATCATTGCACTACAGTCACCGTCATTGCATTACAGTCACCATCATTCCATTACAGTCACCATCACTGCATTACTTTCGCCATCGATGCAGTACTGTGGCACTCATTGCTCTAATATCACAATCATTGCACTACTATTGCAATCACTGTTCTCATATCACAATCACTACACTACTATCGCACCCACTGTTCTAATATCACAATCACTGCACTGCTATCACAATATCTGCACCATTATCACAATATCTGCACCATTGTCACAATCGCTGCACAATGTGAAACATCACTGGCCACAATCATGATCTCTGGAGTCGGACATCACAGCGTGGGAACTCCGGCGGGGGAATGAGGGATGGGGGAGGGGGGAGGGGGGTGGTGTGGTCAGATGAGATTGCGAAGAGAATAAGAAAATCAGCTATGGCGGCAGATGTGGGGAGGGGGACATGGGGTAAAGAGAGAGAGAGGTAGGGGTGGCGGGGGGGGGGAGGGCATAGCAATCCTCCGAGGGTGTAATGGAATAATTAACCTTTATAGCTGTCATTATTGGGGCCGTTCCGCCATCGTGCGCCCTTTTCCCCCCAGCCCACTGCCGGGAGGGCCGGGGGGGGGGAGGGAGGGGGGAGGGCTGTTGGCCCAGTGGGGCGTGAGGCGGTGCTCACGGTGACGCCGGCCTCCATCTGATCGGCGGTGACAAGGAGGGGTGGTGGGTGGGGGGAGGGGCGTGCAGCGTTGACCACTGGATGGGGGGAGGGGGGAGGGGCGTGCAGTTTTGGCCTTGGGGGGTGGTGGGGGGGGGAGTGTCAGGGGATGGGGGGATAGTTTGAGGGCGGAGAGAGGAGAACGGGGAGGGGGGCAGGAGAAGGGTGCCAGGCGATGGCAGCGTTAGGCGGGGGTGGTGGGGGGTGGAGGGGGGGGGGGCGACTACTGCGTGGGAGATCTGATAAAACATCGGAGGAACTGGTGCGAATGAATCAGAAATATGTGACGATACGTAAGCGTCTAGTCTACTTGCCAATAAGATCAGACCGACCGGGGGCGCGTGGGGGAGAGGGGGGGGGACGGCAAATGGCACAGCCAATACAGATGAGTGCGCCTGCGCGTACGCATGCTCATGTGTCTCCTTACGGCTCACGAGAAGTCAACAATGATATTATAGTAACGTGACGTGACGAGTGGAGGAGGGAAGTGGGCATGGGATGAAGAAGATCCAAGAACAATCACCATATAGCCGCCGTGAGCGGTCGGGAGCTGGCGTCGTTTCCCTGCTGGCAATTCCCTTTTGGAACCCTCCCCGGCCGCCCCATAAACCGATCCCTCCCCTCCCCGCCCAACAAATCGTTCCCTCTCCTCCTCTCCCCGCCCTATCACGCCCCCCCCCCGCCCCCCGCACCCTGCCCCATTTCTCCTGGTCAATAGACTTGATCTGCACGGATGCGGAATGCGAGTCCAGACAAAAACACAGGAATGGCTGTTGGCGCGACACCACACCGGGGGGGGGGGGCTGTTGGCGTGACACCACACTGGGGAGGGCTGTTGGCGCGACACCACACCGGGGAGGGCTGTTGGCGCGACACCACACCGGGGAGGGGTGTTGGCGCGACACCACACCGGGGAGGGCTGTTGGCGCGACACCACACCGGGGAGGGCTGTTGGCGCGACACCACACCGGGGAGGGCTGTTGGCGCGACACCACACCGGGGAGGGCTGTTGGCGCGACGCCACACCGGGGAGGGCTGTTGGCGCGACACCACACCGGGGGGGGGGGGGGCTGTTGGCGTGACACCACACTGGGGAGGGCTGTTGGCGCGACACCACACTGGGGAGGGCTGTTGGCGCGACACCACACCGGGGAGGGCTGTTGGCGCGACACCACACCGGGGAGGGTTGTTGGCGCGACACCACACCGGGGAGGGGTGTTGGCGCGACACCACACCGGGGAGGGCTGTTGGCCCGACACCACACCGGGCAGGGGTGTTGGCGCGACACCACACCGGGGAGGGCTGTTGGCCCGACACCACACCGGGGAGGGTTGTTGGCGCGACACCACACCGGGGAGGGGTGTTGGCGCGACACCACACCGGGGAGGGCTGTTGGCGCGACACCACACCGGGGAGGGCTGTTGGCGCGACACCACACCGGGGAGGGCTGTTGTCCCGACACCACACCGGGGAGGGGTGTTGGCGCGACACCACACCGGGGAGGGCTGTTGGCCCGACACCACACCGGGCAGGGCTGTTGGCGCGACACCACACCGGCGAGGGCTGTTGGCCCGACACCACACCGGGGAGGGCTGTTGACCCGACACCACACCGGGCAGGGGTGTTGGCGCGACACCACACCGGGGAGGGCTGTTGGCCCGACACCACACCGGGGAGGGCTGTTGGCCCGACACCACACCGGGGAGGGTTGTTGGCCCGACACCACACCGGGGAGGGTTGTTGGCCCGACACCACACCGGGGAGGGCTGTTGGCCCGACACCACACCGGGGAGGGTTGTTGGCCCGACACCACACCGGGGAGGGCTGTTGGCCCGACACCACACCGGGGAGGGCTGTTGGCCCGACACCACACCGGGGAGGGCTGTTGGCCCGACACCACACCGGGGAGGGTTGTTGGCCCGACACCACACCGGGGAGGGCTGTTGGCGCGACACCACACCGGGGAGGGCTGTTGGCGCGACACCACACCGGGGAGGGGTGTTGGCGCGACACCACACCGGGGAGGGCTGTTGGCGCGACACCACACCGGGGAGGGCTGTTGGCGCGACACCACACCGGGGGGGGGGGGGCTGTTGGCGCGACACCACACCGGGGAGGGCTGTTGGCGCGACACCACACCGGGGAGGGCTGTTGGCGCGACACCACACCGGGGAGGGCTGTTGGCGCGACACCACACCGGGGAGGGCTGTTGGCGCGACACCACACCGGGCAGGGGTGTTGGCGCGACACCACACCGGGGAGGGCTGTTGGCGTGACACCACACCGGGGAGGGCTGTTGGCGCGACACCACACCGGGGAGGGCTGTTGGCGCGACACCACACCGGGCAGGGCTGTTGGCGCGACACCACACGGGGGAGGGCTGTTGGCGCGACACCACACCGGGGAGGGCTGTTGGCGCGACACCACACCGGGGAGGGCTGTTGGCGCGACACCACACCGGGGAGGGCTGTTGGCGCGACACCACACCGGAGAGGGCTGTTGGCGCGACACCACACCGGGCAGGGGTGTTGGCCCGACACCACACCGGGGAGGGCTGTTGGCGCGACACCACACCGGGGAGGGCTGTTGGCGCGACACCACACCGGGGAGGGCTGTTGGCGTGACACCACACCGGGGAGGGCTGTTGGCGCGACACCACACCGGGGAGGGCTGTTGGCGCGACACCACACCGGGGAGGGCTGTTGGCGCGACACCACACCGGGGAGGGCTGTTGGCGCGACACCACACCGGGGAGGGCTGTTGGCGCGACACCACACCGGGGAGGGGTGTTGGCCCGACACCACACCGGGGAGGGCTGTTGGCGCGACACCACACCGGGGAGGGCTGTTGGCGCGACACCACACCGGGGAGGGCTGTTGGCGCGACACCACACCGGGGAGGGCTGTTGGCGTGACACCACACCGGGGAGGGCTGTTGGCGCGACACCACACCGGGGAGGGCTGTTGGCGCGACACCACACCGGGGAGGGGTGTTGGCGCGACACCACACCGGGGAGGGCTGTTGGCGCGACACCACACCGGGGAGGGCTGTTGGCGCGACACCACACCGGGGAGGGCTGTTGGCGCGACACCACACCGGGGAGGGCTGTTGGCGCGACACCACACCGGGGAGGGCTGTTGGCGCGACACCACACCGGGGAGGGCTGTTGGCGCGACACCACACCGGGGAGGGCTGTTGGCGCGACACCACACCGGGGAGGGCTGTTGGCGCGACACCACACCGGGGAGGGCTGTTGGCGCGACACCACACCGGGGAGGGCTGTTGGCGCGACACCACACCGGGGAGGGGTGTTGGCGCGACACCACACCGGGGAGGGCTGTTGGCGCGACACCACACCGGGGAGGGCTGTTGGCGCGACACCACACCGGGGAGGGCTGTTGGCGCGACACCACACCGGGGAGGGCTGTTGGCGCGACACCACACCGGGGAGGGCTGTTGGCGCGACACCACACCGGGGAGGGCTGTTGGCGTGACACCACACCGGGGAGGGCTGTTGGCGCGACACCACACCGGGGAGGGCTGTTGGCGCGACACCACACCGGGGAGGGGTGTTGGCGCGACACCACACCGGGGAGGGCTGTTGGCGCGACACCACACCGGGGAGGGCTGTTGGCGCGACACCACACCGGGGAGGGGTGTTGGCGCGACACCATACCGGGGAGGGCTGTTGGCGCGACACCACACCGGGGAGGGCTGTTGGCGCGACACCACACCGGAGAGGGCTGTTGGCGCGACACCATACCGGGGAGGGCTGTTGGCGCGACACCATACCGGGGAGGGCTGTTGGCTTTCTGTGGCCTCGCAGCGACTTGAGCGAAGCGACACGAGCAAGGTGCGGTAGCCACCACGTCACGGAATAGCTTTGTTGAACAGAGTGCGGGCTGCCGCGTTGTGTAAACACTTCTTTTATGTCCAGATGGACGAAAAACGCTGAAGACTCAGGGATTGTATCAGTCCCAGAGAGTTTTTTCTCAGGCGCTATCAAACTCCCGGGGAAAAAGCTTGTTGTTTGCCCGCTGTGAAGATAGCAGGTAGTATTCTCCGGGGGTTTGCCTGCTTCAATGAAGACCAGCGGCAGTAGATCCCTGTGTGCTTTATAGTTAGCCTTCGGGACCCGGCCATCCATGTCTGTACTAGTTAAGCAACGAGCTGGAGTGCATTCGCCAGAATAAAGCAGAGACGCGATGGCGTGGAATGGTTTACTGGGAATGGTTTATTGGGAATGGTTTATTGGGAATGGTTTATTGGGAATGGTTTATTGGGAATGCACGACAGCGACTTCTTTAACGTACTTATAAACTTGTTATAACAAGGCATTAAATTTGCTCAGGATTTGGGCGGTTTATTTTCCATGTTGGACACGGGAAATTGACTATTGTATCAATTGCACTGCCCGATTTATACGTGAAAAGCCCCATGAAGGAGACATCTTGGAAGTCTTGTTTTATAAAATCACCACACAAGGGTCCTTACGTCTAACTTTCCCGAAAACAGCGCCCCCTGAAAAGCGATATTAGGGATCTAACACTTCTGTTTTAAAATAAATCATCCATATATGTCGTATCCTTTGTAATATTAATCCTGCACCATTAAACACATATGTGATACCTGCTGTAGCAATGACATGACATGACAATGTCAGACGGTCCCCCATTTATAGACGGCATGAAAAATATATGCAATTGATAACCGTCGATTTGCCATATATTTTGAGATTTTTTATCTAAACCCCCGCCCCCTTGGAGCTTAATATTGACTTGTGCATTCCATTGTTTGGCTCGAAATTGGCAAGTTCTGACAACGTCTGCTAGCTCGCCTCAGCAAAGCTCGGCTCGACTGATTACACCGTGACACTTAGAGGAGGCAATATTAACAACAACAGTTCCTTATCAAGATAATGCACAGATTTTCCGTTCATTATTAAAATAATGCACTGTTTGTCGTTCTTAATTTAAATAACGCACACTTACGTTAATAAAATAAAGACAACTTATATAGTTAGTATATTAGATGATATAAATACAGGAACGAAACAAATCGAAACGCTCCAAGCCAATATTAAAGTGACCCAATCTGCAGCTAATTTTTCCGGCAAAAAGAAACAGGAAAGAGTCAGGAAACAGACTTGACGTTATTCCGGGTCGGTGGCCGGGAGGCCTCCTCATCGATCAAGCTGGTGTCGTGTATCCAGCCCTTAACGCAGGGTACCAGCTGTACCGTAAATCCCAGGCCCCCGACTTCTGCCATTGAACTCGCGCGCTTAATCAAAAGTCTCTTTCAATGGCAGAGTTGACAACTACCGCCGCTGCCACTGAATGTTCATGGTGGTTTTTGCTTCATTTCTTTTTGGCTAATGACGAGAAACACGTGATGAGACTCACGCGCTTCGATGCTATCAAAGCAAGCAAGATTAATCTTTTTTTTTTGAAAATCAAAATTAATTTTATTTAGCTGAGCACTGCAGCAATGTGAACTCGGACTACGCGATCGGGAAAGGGTTCATCCAGTGTACGATATGACAACGACGTTGAAAAAGTAGAATGATCGAGAATCATCGACAGGCAGAACCTAAAAAGCCAAAACCTAGCCACGACGCAGTTCACGGCTACCTAGAAATGAACTGCTCGTATTAGGTCATATTGTTAACGCTTTCCATGTAATATTATCGTCTTCAAAGATGAGAAAAGGCCATCCATGCTCATATGGTAATGACGGAGTATACAATTGCTTAGTACTTTAGACCACATCCGGTTTCCATTTGGCAAATTATATTGCATTTTACAAAACACTATAATAATAGATATTCTTCAAGATACGATTTAATCATTAATTACTTGGGGTACAAAGCCTTCTACTGTGACCGTTTCATGTTAGTTTGTTGTTTATTTTGTGGGGTTGTTTTCCTCATTCTTTGGCGGGGTGGTGCATGTGTGAATGGTCGCAGGTTAAAGATCCCATGTCTTTCTTCGCAATGAGTAGGGGGTTACCCCCGGGGACATGGCTCCACTCTCCCTTCTTTATCCCATTGACGGGATATGACCAAACGTGGTTAAAGCGTCCTGAATACACAACCAACCAACCAGTCCTCCACCGACACTAAGCCAACAGCTATCACCTTGAGCAGCGTGGGCATGCCTGTTGTTTACCAGTGGTATTGCCCATGGCATGATGCCCGCCTGGGGGGAGGGGGGGTGGGCGAGGGGATGGGGTTGCATCAATGAGGAGATAGAGGGGTTGGGAGTGTGAAGGTAGGTAACCCCCCACCCCTGGCCTCTGGAGAATTATGCTAATCTGCAACTACTTTAGGTTACAAAACGTCTTGTTCGTGTTGAAGTCATGTTTAAACGTTATATGGATACGATGTTAAACCCTGATCAATAATTCACTGACGTCACTGTTGCTTTTATCCAATCATGTGGTGAAAAAAGGTCTTCCACGTGTGTTATATCGGACAAACAAAGCAGCATGTCACTTTGTTGTCAGTTTCAGAGATGAGTACTTCTCACTTGTACCTACCATCAGCTATGATTTTCAATTTCATACTCACCATAAAGGCAAAGAGAACTCAAGCGTGGGCGGGGCTTAGTGTCGGAGCGTGGATCGCTCTATTATCAGGCAGACCGACATTATGATGGGCATGCAGCAGGGGGGTGGGGGGGGGGGCATCGCAAGGGGTATTTCATTTCACCGTGAACTGGGAATGAGGAAAATAATTCTCCGTGTACTGGGAATGAGGTATTATCCGACCGTCGTGATCAAGGATTTTTGTTAATCGTAAACAGTGAATTATAATAGTAAATAACCGTGAAAATCGCGAAATCGCGAAATTTATATCATATATCCGCCCTTCCTATTGTATGCGGGGAGTTCTCGGCTTAATTCTTCGCGACCTGGGAATAAAAACATTTTTTTTCGTGATCTGGGAACACGACTCCACCCCCCCATCCCCATGCCGCCCTATCAGGCACTTGACGTCACAATGCATCCCTTGGCCTGGACCTGCTGCATGGGCCACGCTCATACCCCGTTCCGTGGATGATATTCGCTCCACAAATATAATCACCGTAGCCAAATAACGCCGCTTATGAAAATAGTGACTTAGGCTAACGGGAGAGGGAGATCTGGCAGCACCAATGAGAGAAAACTGGGGGCCGAGCTGACAGAGGCGTACGTAGGTATTGGCTGCCGGGGACTCGAGGGTCGTCGAACGGGAAATCAAACACGACATATTGACACCTTTCGATCCGCCTTCCGAAGCCCTTGGCGGACCTCACTCTCCTCTCCCAGGGGAGCTGGCGTCCAACCTCATCCCAAAAACGCTGCAGCCTATCTGTGTCTTTTTGGTTTGTTTTGGATCTCGATGCACTGCTTTCCTTGGGTGAGAAGCGAGACTGACATCAGCATTATTTTTGAGGGAGACGCTTAGACGTGAAAAAAAATAATAATGTCAGTAAAAAAAAAGGTGATATAATAAGATATGATATGATACATGGACGTCAAAAAAATGGCTGTCGACTCATATCCGGTTGTGATGAGCGGAAGTCGCAGCGACAGCAACAGCGACAGCGATAGCCCGTTCACCAGGCTGCAGGTCACGTGACACGCGGGAAGACAACCCTTCCGCCGACGTCTACAGTACATGAGAGTAATGACGTCATGGCGGTGATGAAGTCATGGCGGCGATAAGGACTCATATGTTATGTAGGAAGGAAGCTGAGGGGATGTCATGCTGGGTGGATACAGCTAATAGCATATGTCATTCCCAGGTTCGCTAGCAAGCACTCCGATGTCAGGGAGGACGCGAAATCGTTAGAAGTTTTTATGAGACTTTCACTCACTAACCTGGGAGTTCGGAAAAAAAGGGCTTTCTAGCTGGGACGATTTTTTGACAAGTGACTGACTTGCGCTTTCTATGCATATATACAAAGAAAGGAATCCAGACAAAGCACGCAACAGCCTCTATTCATAAACCTGGTAATAGACGGTTACTAAATACCGTAGGGTTTGTCTCCCTATGAATGGCTTCTGTGTCCTTGATACCATGACTACCCCACCCCCCGCCGAGCGTGATACGACTGCGAACTCTTGGCGTCCTATTACCGGTTTACTGCAGCACTGCACAGGCCGATCTGCATCCCTTTGAAGACGGCTGATCAGGACGCCGCCGAAGAAAATACCCCTTCCCCGTCATGGAACTGTGACTCAGTATCCATAGCTAAATGGGTCGTGGTCTCCGTAATGTTATCACAAGGATGAGGAGAATGTTAGCGATTCTCGTCAAAATTAGAGTCTTCCGACTGGGTGAGTCTGATTTAGGCGGGGTTCTCCATATATAGCATTGCTGTTCTCATACTGTTCTTGACATACCAAACCCACAGGCTGCCATACTTATATGTGTCTATCCCAGTAAAGATGTTTTACATATGGATTACCGAACCCAGAGACTGCCATACTCATATGTATCTGTCCCACTATAGATGTCTTACATGTGGCATGTACGTCAACTCAACAATTCTGAATTCTGAGTGTTATTTAAGTAAGGGAAGAAGGCTCCCCTCCAGTACAGCAGAAACAAGAATGGACTCGTCCACGTTGACGCCCCTAGCAACCCGTTGTTTATTGAAGTCAACCAATCAGAGGCCGGCTGTTGGCCCGCAGCAAGAATTTCTACCCAGTCAGTCATTCTGACAACAGATGCCGACGTGGTTACCTCCTCCTCCCCACCGCCTCCGTTATAATACGCTTTGAATCAATTTCCGTTTTAATCACTACGTAATGAATTATCAAATTGATATATATAGTATGGTCTTACGGTACAATACTCCCGTAATAAACTGATGTATAATTATTTGATTACAAAATAACTAAATATTTAAGGATATGGATCGCTGTTCCTCCTTTTCTGAACACCCTTTGTAAATGTTATCATACTTTCGATACCCCCAGGTTTCGATTAAATAGAAAGCTACATTGCAAATGTGAATCCCAGTGGTTCGCACAAAAGCGACCATACGGAGTTTTAATCAATCTTATTGAATCTCCAGACCAAGCATATATCTCGAAATGTCTTCATTTGAATTGTTGTGTTTTTTTATTAATTCTTTTTTGATGTCATCAACTGAATGGTTGCGATTCAGAATAAAGCTCAATTGTATACATAATACCAAATATTTAAATATGAAACTCATGAATGTGATTGATGATATTTTTCTGATCATGGCGGATGGCCCCTCGCCTTCCCTGGCTAAACGATAAGAGCAATCAGCTCAATTGAAATTTCACTACGTGGTAACCCAAGCTGACTAAAAATAGTATGTCAGTTGTAAGCAAACATATCAATTATAAGTGGTCTTAGTAAATTTTTCAATTCCGCTTTTACTGAAACATGCGAGATTTTTCACGTATTGTCAGGCTATCCAGTTTTACCAATTATAAGGTGCTCAGTCAATGGTGATATGTTCCGCCTACGTACATGGTGATGTATTTCACCTATGTATTGACAATTGGTTACGCCAACCCATAATAGTCTTTCTCAACCGGCAATAAATTTGCCCTTTCCGATTGCATACACTGTGTTCTGTATTATCGCCAGGGAGCAAGCTGCGGGCGAGCCAGGTGAGATACATACGTAAACTTCGCACTTTATCAGTGTAAATCGTCAAACATATTTCTTTTTATATTTTACGTCAAGACATGGCCAGTAACATAATCTGCTCTATGAATAACAAGTATTTAGGTACCACATACATACGTACGTCATGCCACATATATACGTCATCATTCCACATACCTACGTCATCATTCCACATACCTACGTCATCATTCCACATAACTACGTCATCATTCCGCATACGTACGTCATCGTTTCACATACCTACGTCATCATTCCACATACCTACGTCATCATTCCACATACCTACGTCATCATTCCACATACCTACATCATCATTCCACATACATACGTCATCATTCTGCATACGTACGTCATCGTTTCACATACCTACGTCATCATTCCACATACATACGTCATCATTCCACATACCTACATCATCATTCCACATACATACGTCATCATTCTGCATACGTACGTCATCGTTCTACATGCCTACGTCATCATTCTGCATACGTACGTCATCATTCCACATACATACGTCATCATTCCACATACCTACATCATCATTCCACATACATACGTCATCATTCTGCATACGTACGTCATCGTTCTACATACGTACGTCATCATTCTGCATACGTACGTCATCATTCCACATACATACGTCATCATTCCGCATACGTACGTCATCGTTCCACATACCTACGTCATCATTCCACATACCTACGTCATCGTTCCACATACCTACGTCATCATTCCACATAACTACGTCATCATTCCGCATACGTGCGTCATCGTTTCACATACCTACGTCATCATTCCACATACCTACGTCATCATTCCACATACATACGTCATCATTTCACATACCTACGTCATCATTCCACATACATACGTCATCATTCCACATACCTACGTCATCATTCCACATACATACGTCATCATTCTGCATACGTACGTCATCCTTCTACATGCCTACGTCATCATTCTGCATACGTACGTCATCATTCCACATACATACGTCATCATTCCACATACCTACGTCATCATTCCACATACATACGTCATCATTCTGCATACGTACGTCATCGTTCTACATACGTACGTCATCATTCTGCATACGTACGTCATCATTCCACATACATACGTCATCACTCCACATACCTACGTCATCATTCCACATACCTACATCATCATTTCACATACATACGTCATCATTCCACATACCTACGTCATCATTCCACATACCTACGCCATCATTCCACATACATACGTCATCACTCCACATACCTACGTCATCATTCCACATACCTACATCATCATTTCACATACATACGTCATCATTCCACATACCTACGTCATCATTCCACATACCTACGCCATCATTCCACATACATACGTCATCACTCCACATACCTACGTCATCATTCCACATACATACGTCATCATTCCACATACCTACGTCATCATTCCACATACCTACGTCATCATTCCACATACCTACGTCATCATTCCACATACCTACGTCATCATTCCACATACCTACGTCATCATTCCACATACATACGTCATCATTCCGCATACGTACGTCATCGTTCCACATACCTACGTCATCATTCCACATACCTACGTCATCATTCCACATACATGCGTGGACTGATGCCCCTAATACTTAAGATGCGTATAAGTATGTTCTCTCCGTTATGTCACCAGACCGTACTTATTTCGCCAGTACCAGACCGAATTGAAAATAGGAAGCGACTCATTAGTTTTCTTCCTATAGTACCGCATTACACAAAACATGACCATGTGGATTTACGGCAGCCCATAAAATGTGTTAAGATATGTTAAGAAAGCAAGACGGCAATTTACTTTATTTACTCGTTGCGACATTAAAACCTGTTTAAAGTTTAACGAAGGGTGAAGATAACCCGTCGAGGGGGACAGCTATCTGAACCAAACAAGCTCTTGTATCAACTTGCTCCGTTGCAATATGGCTACCAAGTGTTCCACAAGATGGGAGCATAAATCACCACAAAACCACGACATGGCTCACTAAAGGGCTGCACTCAATAGTGACTAGTTAATGTCGTCTTGATACACATGGGACAGTGTTGGGGGCTGTGGAAGAATACAGTCCTTTGAGCAAGTCTGGATAACAACCTCGACGGGATCGACACCAACAAAACATTATGAATATGGAAGCCCATAAGAGTCAATGCCTCTAGTCAAAGTTTGATGGAAACAATACACGTACGGTAGCTCATAGAGGACATGGTTTGCGGATGACACCGGTTGGCACGCATTGATGTAACACCAACTTATGTTTTTTTCTTCTAAATCTGGGACGAGCACAAGATAAGCCGTACGAGAGATCAGCCATCCCGGTGAGTAACGGGCAAATGTGGGGAGAAAAAAGATGGACATGTTGGCTTTTATATCACAGTGGCGGAGATTTTTTATTATTTTCTTCGTGTTTCTTCTCTTGATGGCGTTCACCGTGGACGCACTGTTGGAGCCCAAAGTACCATCGCAACCTCCATCTTGCTTCCATAATTAATTGTATCATTATTAGCCACAAGGCATCCGGGAATGAGGGTGGGGGAGGTGAGGGCAGGGTGGGGGTTGGGGTAGTGATGGCGGGGTGGGTACGGGAAGGCAGGGTGGGGTTGTCGTGGTGATGGCAGAGGGCATGGTGGGGTGAATGGTGGGCATGGTGAGACACGATGCATTGTACATGATATCGCGGAATGTAGTTATCCCTCTGACCCGTAAGATGGCATAGATCGAACTTGACAATCCCTTGACAATATACGGCATGAATCACTCTATAAAGCAGCTCAACTATCGGTTATATGATATAAACTATATCCTATATCATATCATTGTACTGACTCCAACATGTCGGTACAATTCTACCGTCAGGTGATTTAAATTATATATCTCTTCGACCGTCTGTCTGCTTAAATGTATCTGTCTGAATCTTCCTCTCCCCCTCCCAGTTGTCTGGCTCTGCCTGTGTTTCTCCCTGTCTTTCCCTCTCTTCCTCTGCGAGCCCCCCCCTGCCTATCCTGTGCGATGTGAAGAGTCCATTAGGGGTGACAAACTTAAGGACGACCAAAAATAGCGTGACGTCCGCCTTGTATTGATAGGCGGCTTAGCGCGCTACACGAGAAAGCCATTTATAAGGTCGATCTCACGCCCGGCTTCACTGAAGAGCTGGTCAATACAATACAATTAATAGATGCTATATACACCGTTCTATTGGTGCATTCAGGAACTTTGCCCAAACTATCCGAGTATCTATTGATATAAGGTTAAATAGTTGGCGACCCTATGGGTTTGGCGCGTATCCCGCCAGGCCCGTGTAGCGGAGGGTAGGTTGGTTGGTCATTCAGGACGCTTTAGCCACTTTTGGTCATATCGCGTCAATGGGAGAAGGAAGGGAGAGTGGAGCCATGTCCCCGAGGGTAACCCCCTACTCTTTACGGAGAAAGACATGGGATCTTTATACTGCGACCACACAGACATGGCCACAGCGGGGCTCGAACCACCGATCCACGTGCCGTTAGGGCTCTCAGGTGACCAGACCACTCAATGCGAGCGCTCTTGCCCACTGAGTTATCGCGCCGGGCCCCGGTGAGGGTTGGTGTCCCGGTCATGATTGGTGTGGGGTACGTACAAAGGGTGTATTACCGGTTCGTTTTGGGGAGGGTGCGAGCGGTTATCAAAGATCCGATGGATGAGAGTAGGAACCAGTGTCCCTGTACACATGGGTGAGGGTTCAGTCTTGTGGCCCACTCCTGATTGGTGAGGATGAGGATGAGTAGGGGGGAGAGTGGAGGGGGGGGGGGGGGTTGTCCACTCCTCATTGGTGAAAATGACGGTGTGTATTATGTCCTTTAGTGAGAATGGCAACGAGGGCGGGTATTCCCGGGCTCGACACAGGGAGGGGCGGGGGGGGGGTCGGGGTGTTCAGACAATGATAAACCCCCAGGGACGCCAGGGACCTTGCCCGATTTGACCAGGACCCCGACCTCCTCACCCTCCCCCCACCCATGGCACCACCTTTTCGTAAAATATTATTGTTTTGGAGGAATTAAGCAACGTTCTTCCTTTGCAGACTTTCAGGTTTCCTTCTCATCCTTCCTTATTGTGTGTGCTTCCCTTTCACAATATATTCACGTCTATCTTTCGCTTTTGTCTGGTTCTCTTTGGTTGCTAACCTCTTCTTCGTCCCTTCCCTTATCTTCATCTTTTGGTCCTGTTTTTGTCCTCTTGCCACTCTCATTATGTCATCAAAGTGAATTATCTGCTCTGCTCTTGTCTTATCCTTGTCATTTTCCAATTTGATCCCTCAGTTCCATTATCTTCATATCTCTTCCATAACCAGTTCCTCATTCGTCCGCCTCTCTCGAGTCTCTTTCCTGTCCCCTCTTTCTTCCTTTCTTTCTCTCCCTGTGCCCCTGTCTCCAACCCCCGTCTCCGACGGTCCCTCGCCCAATTCCCCACCCCACCACCTAAACTCCCCCCCCCTACCCCTCTCCCCCCTCCTACTCTCGAAGGCGGATTAAGTCACTCTTCTAGAGGTCACGGCGCCATGCTCCGCTGCAGCTGTCCGGAGCTGCCGCCTCGATAATCTCTCCTAAAGCCGGTATAACTCAGCGGCCAGACCGCGCTAGACTGAGCGTGTCTGACATCGGGGGGGGGGGACCCGGCGGAATCACCGGCCGCCGCCCCCTGGCCCCTCGTCTCTCACCCCCCCCCCCCTCCCCTCCCCCGTCCCACGACGCCTCTCCCCCCCCCCCCCTCCCTTCTATCTCCATATCGGGTATAGCACCATCTCTCCGGCGTGCCCCATAACGTGTATTACCAAATTACAGGGTGGCATCCAGGAGCTGCTGGGTGACAAACGGACAAGCCCCCCTGGCGGCGGACAACTGTAGCATACACATTGTTCGCTGATCGAAGTGAAATAACAATTACCAATAATTAATGCAGTGACCAGTGCTCGTGGACTTCTATGCTTGAACATAATCCTCAGGTTCACCATTATAACTGACACAGTAATTTGTCAAACGCATTCGGCATAACGGGAAAATGAAGCAGTGACCGACTGACCATTCACAAAGCACTCCATGCTACAATGCATAGTCAATTAATGTTCATTAGCAATACCCGTGTAGCTCATTAATACAGTTGTGTAAACGGTACATAATGCTATATAAACTAAAATACAAAAAGTAGATTTTTTCCTCTTAAATTTAGAACATAAGAAGCACTGAAACTTGCAAATTATTGTGAGTGAGTTGACAAAATGGCATCTCCGTTGAATGGAAGGCCACCTTACCCCCCTCCCCTTGGATCCGCCACTGACTCAAATGATTTGACCAGAAAAAAAATATTTTGGCCACGGACCATGTGGAAAAAGTTAATTTGGATCGGCTAATTTCGGTCATTTTGGACTAATATACATGTATATAGCGTTGCACTTTAAAGTAACGTTTGATATACAAATCGCCACGTTTCGTACCATCGGCATGATTGTGTTGGCTGGATATGAATGATCAGGAAATAATACGCATAACAAAAATATACAGGAAGCTGGGGAACGGAAGGCTTCAGTGAACGCTTTCTATGCGGGTTCCAAGGGTTTCCCCCGAGTCACCCCAAAATTGGGCTACATAGAAACGATCCACTCACCCGTTTTACTGTTGTTGCAATAGGGTTGTTTAATCGATTAGGTTATCACATTGTGACTTCAGTGAACCTCACATACGTATAAAAACTAGTTTAATATGATTCTTGTAACATTTTGCCATCAATAATAGCGGTTTGTTCAAGAATTTTGCTCACCTTTTGTGTTACAACTTCATTCAACCAGATTAGATTTAATAAGAGAGACGATATGACCGACTCGAAGTGTACTTCACATGTTTCCAAACAAATATCTTCCGTATGATATAACATACGACATGACAGATCGGTCATAAACTCACCCACGGGACCCGGATGCCATCCGAAGAACGCCAAGATGATGAGGAGTTTGTAATAACCGGTTGCCATCGCAACGGCAGTGTCACCACATGGTACCAGTTTCCAATGAAGCGTAAAGAAAGTGACGGCCGCCGTAATGCATACGCAATAAAAATCTTGCCGATCACGACACGTTAGCTGGCCTTGGAAGGCATTCGTCCTTGGGAAGGCGGTTACGGCATGTATACTTAATGTATCTGTCCAATCGCCACGTGGTAGATGGTGGGGTCAGCAATAAAATCGACCATATGAGGGGGCGGGGGGGTTTGTGGATGGGGTGGAATAACACCCGCCCAGTAATACGACCGATGAATCCTTATCAAGTGGCCAAGTTATAATCCGTTCCTCCTAATCAATCAGCCTAGTTTTCCCTCCGTTTCTGTGGCCGTGGTAGTCTCGAGGTAACTATCTGATTGACATCTCATCCAATTCGGTCGCCTTGACCTCGCCTGTCGGCATTTTTACTCCCCGCCAGGAACTGTGGGGAAACACAGACAGACAGACAGGCAAGGAGGCCGGGAGGTGGGCGGGCGGGCGGGCGGGCGGACAGACCCATCTATCCATTCATGTCCAATGACACGCCCGGCTTCAAAACGTCATTTCCGGCACTCCTAAAACCGACGTTATTGTCAATAAAGACCACGTGGTTTCCGTTAAACAGAGGACGGCAGGGCCATACAGATGACGGCGGGTGACCCAATCCGGGGTTATAGAGCCTAATTTGTCAACCGCTTCCTCATCACGCCTTAATATACATGTCACAGTCCACACACACACACAGACATTGACAGACCGACACACACAGGCACTGAGACTTTATATCAAGATCTTGGGATGGCTTCCAATGGCCTTTTTACCCCCGGAAAGAGTTAATGAGAATCTGTTGGCGTCATTTCGGAGTCGTAACCATCGAGACCGCTGGCCAATGGTATTCCAGGCTGTGATGGACGTTGGCAGTCCTGTATGGCCATCAATGAAGTCTCGATGGCCCTTTTACTTGGCCGTTCCAGTGTGAGGCCACTCCTGCCCGGTCAGACCCATCCGGGGATTATTGCCTTCTGGATCAGCCCAATTCTCCGGATCTATTCCACATTGATCTTCGTTATTGTTATATCCGGCGTGATTCATAGTCCAATTGTTTTAGTTTTATATCTCGGCGCGGTCATCATCTACATCATTGACATTATCGTCATGATGATGATGGTCCTCGTCATCATCGCCATCGAGTGATGGCAATATGTATAGCAGGCTGCTGCTGCTAATAGTGGTGGTGCTGGTAGTGGTGGCGCTGGCCGTGGTGGCGCTGGCCGTGGTATCGCTGGCGGTGGTGGTGCTGGTAGTGGTGGCGCTGGCGGTGGTGGCGCTGGTGGTGCTGGTGGTGGTGGCGCTGGTGGTGGTGGTGCTGGAGCTATGGCTGGCCCATGTCACACCGGGGTCGGACGTGTGAAAGGTGCCACCCGGAGCTGTCCACTCGCTATATATAAACTTGTCCTCGGGGGGCTAGCAGGCAGGCACCCCGCAGGCACCTCCAGTCGGAAATTACTATTGGCCTGGGAAATATGATCCTGAAACTACCGTGTCACACGTAGCCACTTAACATTGGATTGATGAGCGGGAGATGTGAGCTCGTCATGACCGTGTCACGACGCCCAGTGGTATCCCCGCCCCTTCCCCTTCTCTCGCTGTCTTTCTCTCTGTCCCTCTCTCCCTGTGTCTCCTCCCCTGATTAAAGTTACATTCCTTCTTGTTCTGTATCACTTTATTTCTCCTTCCTTCGTGTCGCCTTATTTATTTGTCACATTCTATTCTCCCCTCTCCACTCTCATATATATGTATGTATATATATACACTTTCTCCCGTCGATTGGTCTTGCTCCTTCGCTTATTTTCTGTATAATTATCGCTTACTCCTTTCGCCGTTCCTCTGCCTCGCCGTCCCCTCTGTTTTTATCCCACTCTCTCTCCGCGTATTCTGTTGGCTCTCTCTCTCTCTCTCTTCGCCCCCCCCTCCCCCTTAGTGGGCCCCTCTCCTGGTTGTCTCTCTCTCTATGCCAGCACACCTCTTCCGGCCGTGGGCCCCTCCTGGCTGTCGTCGACCCCCCCCCCTGTGGGCCCCTGCTCTGACTCTCTCTCCCCCCGTGGCTGTCTCCCTCTCTCGCCCCCCCCCCTCCTACCCCCGCGTAGCCCCCCTCCTGGCTGGTGGCCCGCGTGGCCGCCGGTGACGCCACTGACTGACGCCAGTGACCCCTCACTTGACGTGGACAGCGACAACCTGACTCGGGCCGCTCACGATGGCCCACCACACGGCACGGCCCGGCAGACATCCATCAGGGGTGCCTCTCCCGCGGCATGACGGGCCGTGCCCATGGCGGCGGCGGCGGTGACCCACCACGCGTGCCCCCCCCCCCCTCCCGGGTGACCCACCACCACCACCTCCCCCCCCCCCCCGGTCAGTCACGACCCCGCCACCAGACGACTGGAGACATCATGACCTCACGGGGGGTGAGGGGTGAGGGGTGAGGGGCGGAAGGAAAGAAGTCAGGGATGGCACAGCATGGCGGCCTGCCCCCCACCCCACCCCCCCATACACTCACTAGACGGTATCCGATGGTAAATCCGGAAGCCGGGATCACCCCGCATGGAGCGATATGACTGACCCCTCCATTCACTCCAGTGATTTGCGAGCATCTGGACGGCTGGACACTCATGGGGGGCTGGGGGCAGCCGCTTCCTCCGACTGTGATGGGTCGGCGAGCGGTGTGGGCCAATGTGTCCTTCGTCAGTCAGTGTGGGGGGGGGGAGTGTGCTGGCGAGGGTGGTGTGGCGGTGGGGACGGGGCTGGGAGGGATGCCAGATCGGGTACAAGTTACTTGTTTCCCTCTACTGAACCCTCAAATGACCTTCGCGGCGACCGCGTCGTCCGCCCAACCCCCCAACCCCCAACGCCCCAACCCCCCAACCCCCAACCCGCAACGATCGTCCATTCCCACTTGCTCGTGCCATCGGCCATAACTCTATAGCACCCCTCTCTCCAGCAACCCTCATACAGACTTCCATCTCCTGAACTTTTTAAGCCCCAGTACCGCAAAGTCAGTACTGCGTCGCCCCCCCCCCCACCTACACTTCCCCTTCTCACTACCCCAGTGCCACTCTCACCCACCACCCAGCATCCCACTCCCCCAGCATCCCCCTCCCCCTACCCACCCCTCGGCAGC